>VZTB01008827.1:9096-29523 GCA_013397245.1 Thryothorus ludovicianus
CGCAGCCCGTGCGCTGCTCGGCGGCGGAGTCTGCGGGGCGCGGAGAGACGCTGGCGGAGAGAGGCGGACCAAAGCCGGGAAAAAGACACACTGGGGTGCCTCTGCTAGGTGGTATCGCCTGTGTAGGGCTATGCAGTTCAGCGGCGAAGACACAGAGCAGATTTCTGCTTTCGTTTCCCCAGTCACCTCCGTTAACACATTTTGGCGGTAGTGAACGAGAGGAGGCATGCATCTCGGAAGCTTTTGCTCCAAACAAAAAAAAAAAACAAAAAACCAAAAAAAAACAAAAAACCAAAATCACCGGTTGGCCAGGTGGTTTAAATGCGTCCAATTGAGTATTCGTTAGCGTAGCATAAATGGAAAACCCCAAGTACGAAGTCAAAGCATTTGTTCTAACACATTTGTGACTACCGACTGCACTATTTTTTAACCATAAACCAAAATTTTCAACATTTCGGTGGAATTGTGAACGCCCTCGGGTTCGCGTACGCACATATAGGACACAGCAATTTACCGCAAACACTACAAACCCTGCCCTTAAAATCCTCGGTTTTATTACCCCGTAAATACGCACTTCCTGCTCAGACCACCCTCCACAAAGAAAAATGGGACACGTAAGAACACACCACAGTATCAGCTCTTTTGTTGAAAACGTGGGTGGCTCTTAAAAGAGCCTTTGGATTAAGCGGATTTTTAGCAGGTATTTACTTGGAGCTGGTGTACTTGGTGACAGCCTTGGTGCCCTCGGACACGGCGTGCTTGGCCAGCTCGCCGGGCAGCAGCAGGCGCACGGCCGTCTGGATCTCCCGCGACGTGATGGTGGAGCGCTTGTTGTAGTGCGCCAGGCGCGACGCCTCGCCGGCGATGCGCTCGAAGATGTCGTTGACGAAGGAGTTCATGATGCCCATGGCCTTGGACGAGATGCCCGTGTCGGGGTGCACCTGCTTCAGCACCTTGTACACGTAGATCGAGTAGCTCTCCTTGCGGCTCTTCTTGCGCTTCTTGTCGCCTTTCTTCTGCGTCTTGGTCACCGCCTTCTTGGAGCCCTTCTTGGGCGCAGGGGCGGACTTAGCCGGCTCGGGCATCGCGGCAACCGCAACCTTAACACTCGCCTGACACAGCAACCAACAGCGCCGCAGCCCCGCGAGCCGCTTTTATAGCGGTGCGGCCGCCGCAGCCGCCGCCTCGCTATTGGCTGGCCTTCAGCTCGCGCACCTCACCGAGATCTGCTATTGGTCGCGTCTCGATTCGCCTTTCCATTGGCTGCCGGACAATTCCCCTTCGCAGCCAATCAGAAGAGGCGCTGCCGCTCCGCCCGAGTTGTATATAAGGCAGGCGGTGAGTTCTGCTCGGAGTTCGGTCTCGTCTGCAGCGGTGTCGTGCTCGCCGGTTGTGCTGCTGCTGAATCGCTGCGATGTCCGGGCGCGGGAAGCAGGGCGGGAAGGCGCGCGCCAAGGCCAAGTCGCGCTCGTCGCGGGCCGGGCTGCAGTTCCCCGTGGGCCGCGTGCACCGGCTGCTGCGCAAGGGCAACTACGCGGAGCGCGTGGGCGCCGGCGCCCCTGTGTACCTGGCGGCCGTGCTGGAGTACCTGACGGCCGAGATCCTGGAGCTGGCGGGCAACGCGGCCCGCGACAACAAGAAGACGCGCCTCACCCCCCGCCACCTGCAGCTCGCCATCCGCAACGACGAGGAGCTCAACAAGCTGCTGGGCAAGGTGACGATCGCGCAGGGCGGCGTGCTGCCCAACATCCAGGCCGTGCTGCTGCCCAAGAAGACCGACAGCCACAAGGCTAAAGCCAAGTAAATGCCTTGCGGGGCTGAGCATAAAACAAAGGCTCTTTTCAGAGCCGCCCACATTTGCAATAAAGGGTTGAGTCACTACCGTTCTGGTTCCTTAGTGAAAGGAAGCAGAAAAGTGTAAGCTGTTTTATTTTCTTCAAGTCTGTAATTGGTACTCTTCAGTTTCCCTGTTTCTGTACGGAAATTGTCTTCTGTCTCCGTTTTTGTTACTCGGCTTGGTTCTGTTTATGCTTTTTAAGTTTTTTTTTCCTTGGATAACGTATTGACTTTTTCGATTTATTAATAGTGAAAAGTATGGGTTTTATAATTGTGTAAATATCACGTGTCCTGGCCAGCCAGCTCCGTCTTTGCTCGAAGTGCTTTATTCAGTACGTGTTAGAGAAAAACATTGAAGTCTTAGTAGCGACCTGGATTGTTTGTTTCCTTTCAAAGTTCTAAATAGGAGCTAATCACTGCACGTTCACGTTTCAGACAAAGTGGAATGGGAAGGGAAACAAAATTAGCAGGCAAAAAAATTAAAGCTCTGTATAGTCTTATGTGGTCCTGGCAGTGACCTTGAAAAAATTTTTCTCAACAGCAGGGGTGTTCCTAGCCTCAGGCCGCTGACTAATCCACTTTGGCTGCCTTTTAATGCTTGTGTATGAAAAAGTACCACTGGCTGCTTTCCTTGGCAATATTAAAGAACATTAGGTAAAGGTTTCAGCCAGGGAGGACTTCTAGTGCTGTGAAAGAGCAGCCTGATATGATCTGCCGCTAAGGTGGTGGTCACTGCTTAACCCCGGAAAGGGCACGATCGCTCTCAATTTCGTTTTTCTCACACTGCTCAGTGGATCCACGCCCTCTTCTCCCTGTGGTACCGAGAATTCTGAACCGGCGCTCGGTTTTGGGAGAAAGTGAGTCATTAGAAAAGTTGTTACTTTTATAACAGATTACAGTGTTGCTTTAAAATTTAATTCTCTGATACTGCCCTGCTGGCTTCTGATTTCCCCTTGGCTTTAGTGGGGCTCCTCCTCGCTTATTTTTCCCTCAGCCTCTCGCGCAGGCCCTTGGCTGCAGCTCTTTGCCTTCATCAGGCTCTGTCTTGCAGTTCGTGGCAACGCAGCAATTGAAGCAGTTTTCAACGTGGCTGTGTCTTTCCCCATCTCTATCCTCCAGTAGAGGGAAAAAGATGTGACTTAACATCTGTGACCTGGTATACATGGACTTTTATTTTCCTAAAACTTAATTAGTGATAAATTCACCCTTCCACAGGGGAAGGAAGTCTATGCTCCCCTCTGTCACCTAGTTCCTCATAGTGAAACTGTTCTCTGCATATTGAATTGTAGAAAGCAAACAATGGAAAGACTTCAGAGAAAAAACATGTGTGCATCATGTTGATGTTGTATGATTAGAATAAAATTCTAGTTTGTAGGCTGTAGAAACTTCCAACAGAACAATTTCATAGGTTTCTTTCCCTTATCAAAGAATGCTCTGGTATTAAGGGTAGAGTGGTAAAAGTCAAGATATTAGTAATTATTATTGTAGTCATTCGTCTAATTTTTTCTGCTAAAGAATGTGCTTTGTCATTATGTAGTTGTAGTTTAAAGTTATAAACATGGGAAATAAAGCCACAAAATAAATATAGGACTACATGAGGTCTAAATTATCAAGGGCTAAGTGACCTCGAATGTATATTGTACAGTCAGACACTCCTGTGAAAATGCTTTATAGATGTGGTTTACCAAAACTAGGCTTGGTGGGAAGAACTGTTTTGAAAACATATGTCTTTTCTAACAGTGCAGGTGTGAACACCTGCAGCCTCTTTTGACCGGTACAGATGGACTTCTGGATATTTCTTTGACAGTAACTTGTTTTTGCAACAGCAGAATGGGAGAGGAAGGTAAAAATGAGAGCACATCACCAACTTCCCTTGCTGCCCGCTGATGCTGCATCTCCCACTCACCTCTCTCCGCTCCTGGTGCTTGAGGAAAGAAGCCTGTGCACAGTTTGGGATGGGGGGATGGATGAACTGTGGCTCCTGGACTGTGCATTAAGACGAAGGAATCTTATATGAATTTGTGGTTGATTTGGTTTCTTTACTTTGTTGTGTGTTTTGCATCTTAATTGCGGGAGTTTCATTTGGGCATGTTAAGGACGAGAGCTTGGCTGAAGGTGAGTTATCCCATTGCTGCGTAAATACAGCAGCGAGGAATGTGGGGGGTGAGTAACAGGGTGGACGGTTCCCAGTATCTTTTTTTTCAGTGACAGCAAAAACCTTTGGGTTTCTTGGTCAGGCTGTGACTAGCAGATATTTTCCTGCTCCCTGTGCTGGTGCCAGTGATGGTGATTGAGGACTAATCTGCCTCTGGAAGGAGGGAAATGCCAGGGTAACATGGGATGTGGGAATAGGGGTATTTTGGAGTGAGGAGGTCATCAGCGACTCTGTGGCTTCCACCAACACCCTGCATTGCAAGAGGCCCCTGGGAACAGCAGGGAGAAGGCAAAGAAAAGGGTTGGATATCTCCTGGAAGGGCAGAGCAGGGCCCTGGATTTTTAAATCCAGAAAAAAGGTATTTCCTCTTCAGTTTCGTCCCAGGCCCCAGTTAAAGTATTTTAAACTTTACCATTGTCAAGAAACAAACCTGTAGGGTGAAGCAGAATAGTAGACATTATTCAGTTTGGATAAATGCTTTAAATCAATCCCAGCTCTCTTGCAGTTTTCTGGTACTTCCCTGTGTTCTTTATACCATGTCATCTCCTGCTGAGAAATGTGAGCTGCTGTGGTAAGTCTGAAGTACAACACATTCACATCCTATGAGGTTTTGCATGATATGTATCTGTTAAGGCTAAAACTCCAGCAGCTAAATATACCTGTGAAATGTGACCATTTCACTTCTTCATGGGGTTTATAGCAACAATTTCAAAAGCCCCTGCCTGTAGAGAGTAGAACTGACTCAGATAAATTTGGCTTCCTGGGCCGGCTCAGGTGAGTCCAGGCACCCAGGTCTCCCTGTGATGGAGCTGGTCCAGTCTGCTGATGCTTGGAGCACAGGTGGAGGCAGCTCTGTTTAAAGGTGTATTTTGATGTGTTGAAAGATTTGGGCTATGCCATTCCTATGGTAATTTTTGTCCTCTTTTCTAAGAGGAATGACTGAAGGCACTTAACCTTTCTGTGTCCCAAAAGCATAAGGGAAAAACCCCAAACTTGATCAAGTGGAGTGTTCAGATTGTTTATTGTTGCAGTGGCTGTTATTTGCTACAAAAGAGAAAGAGGATGCATGCCAGAGATGTGAGCATTTCTTCACAGCTCTAATACTGCACAAACGGAGGTCTATATCCTTTCATCTATTTTAAGTTCAGATTTCAGATGTAACACATTCTGTGCCCTCCTCTCAGGAATGATATCTTCCATTTTCCTATGACCTTTGCAAGTAAAAAAAATTGCATGTGATGTAAGTAGGAGTACAAGCACAAAAAGATTGTGGATTTTATGTGGGATTAAAATTCTGATCTGTTCTGTAACTCTTCAATCTACTTATTTTCTAGTTGCAGAATGAATTATGCTCAGAATTGCTTCCTGAGATTTCCAGTGTTAAAAATTAAAGGATTACCATTTTTGATTAATACCTTCTATCATTTTTCTAACATTTTTCTTTTGAAACAGCCACTTTGATAGGAGTACAGTAAAATAATTTAGTTCTTTGTAGCCATGAAAGAAATCTAACAAAACAAATCCTTTCCACCTACTTAGGCCTCTGGTTGTGTGACCCCAGCTCCTTGAGGAAAGAGCTGCCTCTGCTCATTGTAATGCTTCTTCCCTCCTCGTGGGTGTGTGAGAAAGGAGAAGTTCCCAGAAGCATTCCCATCTACTTTCAGCCTTCTCCTCCAGTGAGATTTGGGTTATGTCTTGAGCTGTGCTGTTCCCTAAATGGAACAACCCTTAGAGCAGGTTTTTGAAACCTGAATACTCAATTTTTTTCATTTCTCACTTAACCTGCACAGATTTTCATCACTGACTGAAAACATTACATCAAGGTGTGTGTAAGACCAAATATTTTTCCCTAGCTGTAGTCAATACTTTCTCCTGCAACTGTAATTATTTTAAAACATAGAATTTTCTATTTGGAATGAAAACCTCTGGGAAACTAATTTGTCTTGTGTATCAGGTAATTATATTCTGTGGCCATTAAAAAAAAATTAAGTATGAGAACAGATATTGCTTTACTTCATTAGTTAAAACAAAATAAAAAAATTAAAAATCCAAAGAAATAAAAAACCTCCACCAAACCAAAAAACTCTCAAAAACCCTACAAAATCCCAGGAAGTAGCAAAATATTGCTACAGTCTGTGATTTGTTCAGGTTTTGGTCCAGGTGTGTGGCATCTATTTCTCATTTCTGATTCACTGGTCAGTCAGTTAACTAGAGAGTACAGATATTTGTTTGCCCAGCTGGTGTATTTCACTTTTGCAGAAATAAAAAGAGAGGGTGCTTTTTTTTTAAACATGATGATCAATAAACATAAATTTTACTTGCAGGGATGGTCATCTAGGGAAGATATATGTTCTTCCAGGAGTCATATTAACTTAATTATTCTAGTGAAAATAAAATAGGTGAATTTTTTTATAACTGGGTGTATTGTTCTTCTGTATTCTTTTTTTGCTGATTATTTACTACAGGACTAAACTGTAATGTCACTGTGATCATTTGAGATACAAGAAGTTGCTGATATAAAGAAATATTTTGACAAAAGTGTTTGTATTACCACATGTAAATTATCCCCATATTTGTGATGGTGTGAATCAAGAGGTATTTTGAAAGTAAACATGAAGGGTAAATTAAAGGGCCTGTTTATAGATTATGCATTCAAACACTTCTCAGCTTTGAGAATTGTTGGGATTGGTAGCATTGCTTTGCACAGGAAGATGAACAAGTTGGAGCTCTAGGGCACATGAGCTGATGAGAGTGTAAACTTTTTGATAAAAATAATGTCACAAACACAAAACAAGCTGAAACTGGCTAGACAAGCAGAATGAAGATGGACCAAGGAACCAATCCCAAGAATGAGATAACTTCAGAAGGAGGCCAGCCCAGTGACCAAAAAATAAATATGATATCAAGGGACAACAACCAAGTATTAAATTACAGGATTTGGTGTTGCATGATGGGTGGCACAGATATAATTTGGGTTGCAATCTGGTGAAGGGGGTTAATTTCTCTTTCGAGGTACCCAGCTCTATCTGCTCTGCAGATAAAGAAACCATTTACTCAGTGAATTGGAAACTCATCCTCAAAGAAGAACCTAGGGCAGGAAAACTGCTTGAGGGGGCATCTGCTTAGTTCCTTCATGGTTTGGTGGCAGCAGCAACAATACCTGCTCTACCAGGATGATGTTTTTGAACACAATGCCCTCTTACTGGCGCTGGGTGACATCATCAGGGTAGGGTGTTTTTAAGAATACAAAGAGGACTGCTCTGAAATAAATAGGAAAGAACAGTAAAGAACATTAATTATAGAAGAATAAGCTGTTTTATGATTTTATACTCATACTATTTGCAGTAGTGGTTTTGAGCGTTCATCCTAAAAAAAATTCATGGCATGAAATTTATAAGATTTATTATTTTTGCGGAGCCTAAATACTACTACTTTTACTTCTGGGGAAAAGAACAAGTTCAAAACATTTTCTGTGGTAGTAGCTCTTTGTCAGTTCAGACACTTAGTTCTCAGCACTATTAGAGAAATGAAAGTTATGCTACAATGAGATCTGATGTCAAATGCTATGTTCTTATTATAGCCTCCTAACACTGCTATCATTCATACTGAAATTGAAAGAAGCAATCAGCAACATTTTGTTTTCTGTTTAGCAAAATTCATTGGCCTAGAAACAATTTCACACGCTGAAAGGATCCTCTAAAAAAATCCTCTGAATTTCTGTGACAGCTCCTAATAAAGTGTGCAACATGGAGCACACAAACACAGGAAAGTCAAAACTAACACTTAGCTGGGGGATCAAAAGGCATCACTGAGCTCCTACTTTAAATCAGGCAGCAGGGCTCTTCCCATGACAGCTGTAGTTTGAAAACGAGTATTTTTACACAGCTTATTACACAGAATAGTCACTGACTACATTCTTCTGGTGACCATCTTCAACTGTCATAGTATGAGCACTTTGTGCTTTTTTAGTGACCCAGAAACACTTGAAAAAGCCTAAAGACAGGTCTGTACAATGGTTTATTAATCCTGTAAGGTATTAGACATATACAGGCACTCAGGCTAAGCAACATACATTTCAGAGTTTGCACTGAAGCACTTGGAGACACAGCAAAGCACCATTTCAAGCTGATAAAGAAGAATTTGGAAAATGTTTCTTCCCTCTGGGTATCTGAAATCCAATCGGAGAAGTCCCCATAACCCTTCACACTAAATTTAACATTTATTATGTAATAAACAAAATAACATTTATTAGTTAATAGGTGACAAATCTGGTACCTGTACTGCTAAAAAGTATGCAAGTCTGTATTAGAAAGTTCGCTTTTGTGATTCTGTGGTCAGTGTATGAATGAACTGTGTTCAGAAGTTCACAATATATACTTGAAATTTACGATTATTCAGATCCAGTTTGAAAGTGATAATGGCTTTGATCTGCATCTATGGTGGCATGTAATTATCCAATAATGAGTGGGAGTGACATGGAAAGTCTGCAGTTCGAGCCTAATTAGTAGCTGTGTGATAGAGTCTGGTAGCTTACAAAGTCAGCCCAGAGTGTTTAGTTTCTTAGTATTCAAGAGTGACAGATAAATGAAGAAAAGGTTAGATAAGTAAAAAAATATATTCGTTTTCACGTGTTTTCTTACTTGCAAGGAAAACCTAAAGCAGTCACAAGGAGAAGCTAGGGAAGATACTGTAAAAAAAAGAAAAAAAAAATCACAAGAGTAGAATTATAAAGACAAATGGCAAAAATAAAGGTTTTGGAAAGTACTTCTGAGTTACATCAGTCACTCCTACTTGCAAGACCCTAGAGTAAATATCCCTTGCCGCTGCATAAATTCTTTTACAATATATTGCGCTGCACTCATCTCATTTCAGCGACAAAAAGAACCCTAACCCTAACACAAAGACTGAGCACCATAAAGTGTTAGATCTTATCGTAGCACTGCTGCACATGAACGGGTGTTTATTAATAATAATTTTGATTCTCTCCAACCAATTAAAATAATCCAGAAAGATTTCTATCCTTCAGTTTACAAGACACTTAACATGGAAACTCGCAGTAGTAAGGTTTTGCTTAACCGTTAGTGTTTAAATTATTTATTAATGCTTTTACATAAACATGGTTGTGAAAATTGTGAACACCAAAAAGGCAAGCATCACGCAAAATACCCCACCAACACCTCCAGCTGTTTAATTATTTCAAAGACTGCAGTTCCTTAAAAGAAGTATGCAAAACTCAAAAACCTTTAAAAAATATCTGACAAAAAGGAAAAAAAAAAACAAAAAAACCCTTACAAGTTCCACTATAAAGAACTATGACCATACAGCTCTTTTATTGACAAAGTGGTTGGCTCTTAAAAGAGCCTTTGGGTTAAGTGGTATTTTTAGCAGGTATTTACTTGGAGCTGGTGTACTTGGTGACAGCCTTGGTGCCCTCGGACACGGCGTGCTTGGCCAGCTCGCCGGGCAGCAGCAGGCGCACGGCCGTCTGGATCTCCCGCGACGTGATGGTGGAGCGCTTGTTGTAGTGCGCCAGGCGCGACGCCTCGCCGGCGATGCGCTCGAAGATGTCGTTGACGAAGGAGTTCATGATGCCCATGGCCTTGGACGAGATGCCCGTGTCGGGGTGCACCTGCTTCAGCACCTTGTACACGTAGATCGAGTAGCTCTCCTTGCGGCTCTTCTTGCGCTTCTTGTCGCCTTTCTTCTGCGTCTTGGTCACCGCCTTCTTGGAGCCCTTCTTGGGCGCAGGGGCGGACTTGGCCGGTTCGGGCATCGCGACACCGATTTGCTTAATACAAAAACACACGAGATCAGTCCAGCCCAGCAGCGGAGTGAGAGGCTCGCTCCGTGCCGCGTATTTATAGCTGCTCCATGCAAATGAGCAGCATCGGCTCCGCGCACTCCCATTGGTCAGACAACAGAAACATGTCATCACTCTCCCGTATTCCCTTCTGGTTGGTCAGAATTGGATTCGCCTGCTCATTGGCTGCCTACACAAGACCTACTTCTCAGCCTATCAGGGAAGGGGCGAGATTGTAAAGGGAGAGCCGGGCTGGAGAGTGCCGTGTTCTCCGTGCGCTGCGCGTTCCTGTCCGAGCCGAGCGAGCGGGGGAAGATGTCCGGGCGCGGGAAGCAGGGCGGGAAGGCGCGCGCCAAGGCCAAGTCGCGCTCGTCGCGGGCCGGGCTGCAGTTCCCCGTGGGCCGCGTGCACCGGCTGCTGCGCAAGGGCAACTACGCGGAGCGCGTGGGCGCCGGCGCCCCGGTGTACCTGGCGGCCGTGCTGGAGTACCTGACGGCCGAGATCCTGGAGCTGGCGGGCAACGCGGCCCGCGACAACAAGAAGACGCGCATCATCCCCCGCCACCTGCAGCTCGCCATCCGCAACGACGAGGAGCTCAACAAGCTGCTGGGCAAGGTGACGATCGCGCAGGGCGGCGTGCTGCCCAACATCCAGGCCGTGCTGCTGCCCAAGAAGACCGACAGCCACAAGGCTAAAGCCAAATGAACCAGAAAGGTTAAGTGGCACATTCGCTTTTCTGGAAAAACCCAAAGGCTCTTTTAAGAGCCACCCACAAGGTCCTAGGAGAGCTGAGTTACCCAAACAACAGTATAAAGGCCATTTAGGATTAACTACTCAGTTGGTGTTTTAAACTTATTTTTTATTTTTGGTTGGATATAGTAGCAACCTTTTCCGTATTTTCGATAACAATGTCGTGCCAAAACGTCCTCCTCCCCATGCAGGTACTTCCTGATATGGGATATTTTTCGTTTTGTTCTTGTGTCCGTGAACATACGGACATTATTCGTTGAGAGTTCCTGTCCCTCCCCCCCTTTTCCGCCTCTTTCTTCTCCCGAGTGCCTGATACAGTCCCAGAGATAAGAGGCGTAATCGTCTTCGTGGAAGGGAGGGGGATAAGCAGCGGGCCGGAATTTCCGCTGGCCAATCCTTGGGCAGGGCGGGCTTTTTCAATACTTAAAGTTCTTTCTCATCGGTAACAAAGGGAGGGATTGAGAGAGATCGGGCTATTTTTATGTCAAGTAAAGAAACCCTCGCCTTCTTCCCCCCCAAACAGACCAAGGCATTTACGGAGATACTTTAAGAGAAATAATTCAATAGATTAGACATGGCTCAGTAGTAGCGTGCCTGGCAATTGCATTATTTTGTTACAAAATATACCTTTAAAAAAACATGCATCCGATTTTTTATCAAATCATTATAAAACATTGTTTCTTGGTAGTCAAAGTAATAACCTAGGGGAAAACAAAATTCTACACTTTCCTAAAGACACCGCGCTCCACCGTGTTCTTTAGTCTTTCGGTAATCCTAGGGAACAAAAAACAGGACACGATTGACCTCTTTGACGACTTACGAATTGCTGGAACCTTGCTGCAGGTTACGGACGAATTCTGTGCATCAGCTCCTTTAAGGAAAGTGTGGGTGGCTCTTAAAAGAGCCGTTGGATAACAAAACAGGTAGGACAAAACTCTTCTGGTAAAATTTACTTCTTTTTGGGCGCCGCCTTCTTCGCCTTGGCTGCTTTGGGTTTGGCTGCCTTAGGCTTGGCTGCTTTGGGCTTCACCGCCTTCGCCTTTGCCGGGCTCTTCGCTGCCTTTTTGGGGCGGCCCGCCTTTGCGGCTTTCTTGGGGCTCTTAGCCGCTTTCTTGGCCGCTGCGGCCGCCGGCTTCTTCGCCTTTTTGGGGCTCTTCTTCACCGCCACAGCTTTCTTGGGCTTCTTGGCGGCGCTGGCGGGCTTCTTGGCCGCCGCCTTCTTGGGCTTGGCTGCAGCAGCTCTCTTCTTAGGGGCTTTTTCCTTCACTTCTCCCGGCTTCTTGTTGAGACGGAAAGAGCCGGAGGCGCCGGTGCCCTTGGTCTGCACCAGGGTGCCCTTGCTGACGAGGCTCTTGAGCCCCAGCTTGATGCGGCTGTTGTTCTTCTCCACATCGTAGCCGCCGGCGGCCAGCGCCTTCTTGAGCGCGGCGAGGGAGGGCCCCTTGCGCTCCTTGGAGGCGGACACGGCCTTGGTGATCAGCTCGGTGACGCTGGGACCCGCGGGCTTGCGGGCTTTGGAGCCGCTCGCCGCCTTCTTCGGCTTCTTGGCGGCGGCCTTGGCGCCGGGCGCGGGCGCATCGGGGGCGGCGGTGGGAGCGGTCTCGGACATCGCGGCGACTTCCTCTGCGGAGCGGGCGAACACAATTGGGCTGGCCCGGGTCAGATGCTCGTATTTTTAGAGCGGAGCCGCGCGGTGATTGGTGGGTTGCAGTGCCCGCCCCGCTGCACGGCCGGGGAGCCCTTCGGTGTGCTCGATTTGTGTTTCTTTGGACTAACAAAAGTGTATTTTCCTCAGAATTTCTGCCACCAAATCGCCCAATTTCCTCGGTGAGGAGGGAGAAAAGCAGGTACTTGCGTTCGGGAGAGTTTCCTGCAGCAAACACGCGATTTGAGTTAAAGGAGAGGCGATAAATCCCGTGTGCTGCTGCTGGAGAGACCTCTGAAGGGAGAAACTTTTGTTTTTCCTTGCAAATTAAAAATTTCCTTTTGAAATAAATGTTTCAGTAACAACTCAGTCTTATTCTTTAGAGGGTTTTTTGGGGGTCAAAATTGAAATCTTACGATTTGAAGCTATTTTGACAGTTAAAATTGATTTTGAAGAGGAGGAAGTAACACAAACTCCCTTTTCAGCTCTGAATATGGATTAAGAACCGGTTCCTTTGACCATGTGTTTTACCTACTAAAACGCTAAAGTCGAGTGAAATAGCGTCTCGTACAACCTCCTATTCCACTTTTTATAGGAACATAAGCAATTTGTTATTATCTGGAGATTTATGAACATACAGTTGGTTTATTTTGTCTTCCTGGATTTTCAGTACAAGGGAGGCAAAGTTACTCTGCTGACCTATGTGGAGTGTTTTCTTTTTGTTTGTTTTGCATACGAATTTTTCTACCAATTATTGAGCAAATCAAGCTATTTTCTCATCATGTTCCATTTTATTTTGAAATATGTAGTAATTTAAAACCTTACTTTACAAAACTGCAGTTTTGTAAAAGAAAGCAATCTCCTGAACTTCTGTTGTTTATGGAAATTATCTTTGTCTCTGGTAATTTAAGATTTGCAAGGACTAGCATCACAGTTTAGTAATCATGCTCTTCATTCCCAGAGAATTTTATCTTGTTTTATATTTTCTCTAAAAGTGGTAGAATTTAAAATCATATTACTGTTGGATTTTTTAATGTCTCTCACAGAATATGGCTACACAAAGGTTTAGCTAAAGCCTCTGAATTGTGAATCCTCTTCTCACTCTAAATAAAACCCACCTATTAATTACTTGTGCATTTTACAGCAATCATTGAAATAAGGAAATACTTTTATCACAGGAACAAGGGCACTTTGTGATAACCTGAGTTTTAACAAGGGGAGAGGTAGGCCATAGGTCGTTCCTAAAGAACCAGGAAGGAGCCAATCAATACTGGTATCTGGTGGAAGATGGTGTAATATGCTGAACAGACCAGGATTAATATTTCATTAATCTGTAACTGACTATAAACAAAAGTGTATTATTCATTGCTACTTTTCCTTGCTTAAGAATCACAAAAACTACACTACAGCTAGCCCTTTGGTATTACCTGATATAACATATAATGTGAGAACAGTATTTAAGTAAATGTTAGCAACCAAAAATTCAGAATGTATGAGTAGATAGTTTTACGGAAATGTAATTCTATTTCTGTGTCATGGTTTCCTTTACAATGGCTGTTTTATAGATAGTGAAATGTATATAAGTTGAGAGATTTAGCTTGCTGTAAAATTGTGTTTCAAGGAATGTGAAATTGTGAATAAATGCAAAGAGGGCAAAATTTGTGACCTCCACCCCATAATGATAAAATGCCATAAAAAAGTTTGAAGTAAAACTGCACCTGAGCTCTAATGCTTTAAGGTGAAAATAATTGAGAGAAGAGCTAATCAAATTGTGGCTTTCAAGGTCCTGTTTGGCAATAGTATGTAACACAAAGTAAGGATACAGGGCTTAAATTGAGTGGATGTGGGTATTGCATACATACCTTCAGAAATTGCCAAATGAAATTAAAAT
Organism: Thryothorus ludovicianus; assembly: GCA_013397245.1. NCBI lineage: Eukaryota > Metazoa > Chordata > Aves > Passeriformes > Certhiidae > Thryothorus > Thryothorus ludovicianus. Next base: position 23,174 of record VZTB01008827.1, read on the forward strand.
GTTTTGAAGCCTTTATTCCTGTATATGCGAAATATGAATGAACATTTCCATTGATTTGACTGCATAGTGTAATAAGATAGCAATACTGGGAAGATATGAAATTCAGCAGTTGCCTAGAGACTTCATTTCATATAGACAGAGGAAAAGCATAGACCATGAGTGATATGTCAGCAAAATGAGAAATTCCTTTTTGCTTATTCTTCTTATTTTGAACACATTTACTTCAGTAATCTTCACTGAAGGAAATGTAAATATTCCATCTCTCATTTGTGGCTTCACAGAGTCCTCATTCACATTTATTGGTGGCAAAATTGAGGTGGCTAAAATGGTTACTATCCTGATTTTCTGCCTGGCTTTTCTCTCAGCAGTTTCTACCCTTTACCCATTAACAAAAAGGTCTACTAACTACATATGTGTCAGCTTCTGGTCTCCAGTTACAATTTAGTAACTTAAACTGAAGTAACTTCATAAATTTCATGACAGAGAAGCTATGATTTTTTTATTTTTTTTATGGTTTTGCAACAAAGTGGTAAACCAAGTTTACTGATGTAGAATTGCTACTTGGAGCACATATTCTTCTTTATGTGAAAGGAATACATGCAGGAACATTATTTTGGAAAATTAAGGTGTATTTGGCAATTTTAAAGAGCCGCTCTGCAGGTGGAACATACAGTTTAAAAAGAATGAACTGATATACTTAGGCAGCAAAAAAATGTGGTGAAAGATTACCTAAAAGGTAAGTTGGGAGTTTTGCCTCTGGCTGAGCAAATGAAGAAGGAAAATAATCCTGTTTTTGATGTAGGATATTGTGAAAAAATATCTTTGAGAAGACACTATGTAGACTGTTACGTGCACTTTGGTTTTCCCAATGCATTAGGGGGAGATAGAATTCATTATTCAATAAAGGAAGGAAAGTAATATCAGGATCTCCAGTGATACTTCTGGAGAAGGCACCACTGTAAGGTCTATTTCATATGAATTACTTCAATCCTTCCCATCTTTTGAGCACCCCAGCAGGCCACATTACCTAACAAACCTGCAATCTGAGCCCTCCCTGCAAGTTGCTTCCCTTCAGATGCTCAAATCTCTCCAACTTTTGCAGTTATCATTAAGACCTTCAGGCATAAGCAAGGAGACACAGGAGCCACAGCCAAGGGATGGCACTCCACCTGAGAGCTATCAAACGTTCCCATCTGCAGTTTGGGACCTGCTGATACTTGTTTCTACGAAAATAAGCTGTGGGTTATATTTAGGTATGTCTGCATTAAGGAGAGGTAGCACAGTAGGTGTTCCCAAGCAATTTTGTTAGGAGGCATTAGCATGAGAGTCAGCCACACAAATGTGGCTACTGGGCTGCTCTGCCTGCTGTAGCTGAGTGCTGTGGTCAGTCATTCATTGTGGAGGAAGCACAACTGTTAGACTCGGGCACCAGAGCCCCTCTCCTTGCTTCAGACAGCAATTTCCAGAGAGATTTAGGTGAGGGCCTTTACACTGTGTGCTGCATTCCCACATACATGTTCCACAGGAAAGAGGTATGAATGCTCCATGATTACACTCCTATTACAGCGTTACACCCATGCCTTACTTGCCCTCGGTGACATCATCTTTCATCTGAGTTTCAGATGCAATAACACTTGTGTGATCCAACCAGCCAGCACAGTTTAGCAACTTTTAACACCTAGCTAGGGAATTTTAAAGTGAGACCTACCAACCTTCGAACTTGTTGCAGCTCAGCAGAACAAGCCTCTGCCTACATTATACTATTGTGTCTGCTGCTACTGCTGTTAAGGCTCCTGAGTATACTGAGGTCACATAAGGCCTTTTAAATTCATGGTATGAGTGAGCATCTATAGGGAGCAGAACAAATAGGGTAGGGCAATGGATGACTGTTCCCATAGATTCAGCTTGCTGGAATGTTGTACACTCCTCCCTGTACCCTTGGTTAAGGGTTGGGGCACCTGTTGTGTCCTCCCTTCTTCGTTGCCATGGCATGTAATTTGGCAATTAAAAATCTGTAGTCTGAAAGCTGGATATGACCATAGTTAGGAGGCACTGGGAAGGAAATCCTTCTTGGGAAAGCAAAAACAAAAAAAAAAAGTTAGCAAAAATACAGGGGGCCAAAACCTTTCTGAGAACAGCTAATGATGATAAAAATATGGATTTTGTTCTTTACTGTGTGTGTTTATTAGCTTAATGCATTTTTACTTTTTTCACTTACAATGAAAAGGTCCTCAGTCAGATAACAAAGAATAGAATTATTTCTATCTCAGAGTAATTTGGTTTCCTAAAACTAATTCAAGCCACTTGAAAAACTGTGTTCTGGATCACCCTGGCATGGTTTGAATGTCGTCATCAATGGGAGATTGAGGACGCCTCAGGCCCTTAGACAAATTGTCCCTGAAAGGTGAACAACATAGACAGAAGTGGACCAGCTGTGGCTCCCCAAAGAAATTGTCTCCTGAATCGGGTGCCTTGCTGTGACTTGCATTTAGTAGCAAAGTCCACCAGGGAAGGGTGACACCACACTGTCTTTTCATAGAAGCCTCTCTATCAGCACAGAATCCAGGCTGCTCAGATTAGTGAGCAGCTCACTCTTCCTCTCTGCAACACTGCAGCACTTCTGTGTATTTTCTGCCCTCCGCACGTTCCTGCTTGTGTGACAGTGCTGTCTGTGACTTCTGGTATGCGGGAGGGAGCAATGTGAGGAATCTAAATTTCACTTCCCACTCCAGCCAGAAATGTGTTCCAAACCTATGGAGGGTGTCCTTGGACACACATGCGCAGCTGGTCTGCACTCTGCCATCTTCCTGTCTGTTGACACCCCAGACAGTGATGTGACACACTTTCAGGTAAATTTGGGTTGACAGGCAAAATATTTTTTAGCCTCTCAGGCACTGACAGTGGCACCCAGGCACAATGTAGGCTGAGAGCCAGAGCACTTTTTAACACACCATGTAAAGGTGCTCTCCTCAAGTGGTGCTGCCTTCCTGTTATTCATCAGAGGTGTAAAGGTGAAGCAGGTACTGGCTCTACACGAGGCTGTTTGTGTCATCTTTCTAGAGCAGGAGTACTGCAAGTTAGCATTTGGGAGCTTGCTGTGTAAGCTGTTTTCCCTTAGAAGGGAGCAAAAAGGCTTTGAAGAGTTGTTCACGTTTTTACATGAACAGTGTTAAAACTTTTACTTTTTACTTCCCATGCTTTGCAGCTGGGAAGTCCATGCTCTGGTGCCAGAGTAGCACTGTCTCAGGTCAGTATGTTTTCCAGATTTCCAGGTGAACTGGAATGGCTAGCTGGTGCCTGAATTTCCCTCCAATATATTAATGAGGTCAGCAATTTGTCACTTCTGCTGCCACACAGTTAGGAAGTCAGGAATCTGGCTACAGAGGCTCATGAGACTATGTATATACTGTTTGGGTACATTCAGGAAGAATATATTTCATCTATTCTGCCTGCAAATTGCCTTGGTCCTAGAAAAGATTGGCTGCCATAATGAATATATTAAAACTAAATCTTGTTCTTTTTGGCACAGGTTGTTTTCTGCTTTGGAACAGAAAATACCATCAAGATTTTATTTATATGGTTTTGAAATAGGGAATAGAGTGACAACTTTAACTTTTGTATGCTGTTGAAAGTTAGTAGTTTGTAACATCTGCCATTTAACTGTGTAGTAAACGAGACTAGCACAGAAGGTCAGCACTGAGCAGGTAGGAGCAGGGATCAGCAGCCACCCAGCTGTGTAGAGGGGGTAAGAAAAGAGAAACTGCTGGGGTTTGGGTGTGCTCAAACTGCAATGAGACATGTGCAAGGAAGCTGAATAGCTGAAATTACTCAGTTGTTGGGGGGGGGCGGACTGTTGATCAGTAAGGTGAACATTTGATTAATTTTAATGGTAATTATCCAAATTTAAGGCATGATCTTTTTAATGAAAAAATCAACAGGATAAAAAAAAAGAAAAAAAAAAAACAGAACAAAAAAAAAATACAAAGGTAGAAGGGAAAGAAAGAAATAGAACCAAAACCTAAGTGGAGGAAAAATTGCAATCTGTTCTAGTTTTATTCTTTAGAAGAAAACAGGCCTTGGCATGCTTGAGTACATAGAAAGGCGTTCAAGGGTTATCATTGTCAGCCACATCAGTGGATGAAGATGGGAATTTTTGTTTGCATTTGACACTAATGAATAAATGGGTTCTTAGTCTTCAAGTCTGTTTGGGTTTAGATTTTTATTATTTTCATTTTACCCCATTTGCTTATTGTCCCTACATGGTGAATGGTCTTAGCTTTACTTTGTGGTTTTATTTGGGTCTCCTGAGTTTGTTTTTTTTTACCTTCCCCTTGGGTAGCAGGGTCATCTAGTTATGGTCCTTTCAAACTTGAGGGACACACAAGGTCTGTTAGGCTAGTACTGGGAAAACAAAGGCTATGAGTCTGAGAGAGGGCAGAAGAATACCCAATGTGGTAGTAGAACTTGTTTCTTAAGTTAATAATATCAGCAGGGATCCAGGCTGGGGAGAAATTAATGAGCATTATGAGCAGGACAGTCTTGAGATTCTATTCTCTTTGAACTACATGCTGGAGACATAATTATAACACTTGAAGAAATGAGTAATTAACAGGAAACTTCTTTCTGGAGCAATATCCCAACTGTGACAGAGGCTCATAAACAAAGAGGGTAAGAGCAATAGCTGATAATCTCATCAAAGTGGTCCTTTAGATTTTATTGCTTTGTAGGCCAGAGACTCATTGAGTCAGAGGGGCTGTGTTAGGGTTGAATTAGGGAGCTACAAATGGATTTTTCTTTTTTGTGTATAGCAGGTGCTTTCTTTTGACAAAACATTTTTCATGTTTTGGGATTTGCTTTAGCATTACAAGTCAAAAGGTTGAGGAATAGGTGAGTAGAAGTGATGGACAAACGAGTGGTGGACATGTATAGTACATGGACTATCCCTGTCACAGTAGAGAATTCCATTAATACATGGCTAGCTATCCTCAGTGTGTGCCTGTGTTAGAAAATGCTGCTGGAAAACTTGCAGGAAATGGAACAAATGCCCACCAGCAGAGAGAGAGGACTGAATACCTTTCACTGTAGCTGCAGAGATGAAGATAAAACAAGTGAAACAAAGAGAATGGAAAGTCATAGAAAAGATAAAAAGGAATTATATGTCTTCAGGGCCAGGCTAAGACATTCTTACATAAAATATCTGAGCTGAAAGATGCTGTGGAACAATTACTTCACCACTGGATTTTTAAATCCTGCCATTTTTCAGATTTACCCTACTGGAGTCACTGTGACTAAGGCAGAAAAAAATGCTAGGATCAATGATAAAAAGGGATACCAGAGTTCACAGAGATCTTTCCGAGCCCTTCACCTTCAAGGACTTTCCTTTGTGTGAGTAATGATGTGTATACTTGGCTATGATAAGCACAGGGAAATTCTCCATATTGGAGTTATGTTAATTTCATACACCCCGTGGGTCCTGAGCTGCAAATGGAGGACTGCAGGCATAGCCAACAGAAATGAGGCATGGATTGAAAAGTCAAAATGACTGATTTTCAGCATAATGAGGTTATACTAAAATAACAAAGAGAAATGTAATCACTTTTCAACATAACCTTGTGTATGAAAATCATAATACATGAAAGAAAGAGTATCCACTCAGAATTGTGTCACGCCTTTGAAAACAGGGGGGTACACATGAACATGGCTGGAACAGCCATTTTTGTTGTGCATTTGACAATTTTTAATAATTTGAATCCAGTTGGAAGTGATTACCTAATGGAAATATAATGCTTTTTGTATATCACTAGGATGTCTGGAATTTAGTGGGAAGCAAACATTAGAGACAGAAAATAAAGGGTGAATGGGAAGCAAACTCTGGAGAGGCTCAGATAGAAAATAAAACATCTTAATTGCTGAGAAAGTCTTGTGCAGATTAACCCCAGATACAATACTCTGAGAGTCAGGCTTAGCCAGCTTTGAGAAAAACAAATGTTTTCTTCTGGTCTAAGGTGAACACTTAGGCATGATTTTACTCATGCTTCATGATATACAAGACAAATTCTACCCTAAAGTACTGAAACTGACCAAAGAGTTCTTACGTTTATCAGATGGTTCTCAGAATATCGAATCCTTGAATGGAACCTCACAAGTCAAAAGATATGGTCAGCATGGCCATAATAGCCATGTGCCACGGCCGACAGATCACTACTTCCCTGCGCAGTGGCACTGTCGCACAATCAGGACCGCAGGGGAAGAAGCAGGGAAAGGCGGATCGGTGAATCCGAGGGGCTGGCGGACTGGGAGCGAGGCGGGGGCGGGGGACAGCGACGGCGGCGGGGCCCGGGGCGGTGCCG
>VZTB01008828.1:0-48892 GCA_013397245.1 Thryothorus ludovicianus
TAAATTACTTTTTTTAACCTCTGGCTGAATGACACTGTCCCTTTTTCAACTTAGACATGAGGAACTTATCTTTCTTTTGAAAATACCTTTTTTATTATTAGAAAGCCATTTGTGATGCAGAGTTTACAGACTGTTTATGATAGTTTTGAACATGATGGAAAGGAAGAAAAGAGAAGTTGAAATTGAAATCAAGCTATACCACTCAAGGAAACATATTATATAAGGAAAAGATTTATAGGATTTCAATCAAGAGTGGCTTATGTGTGTAGCACATGGAGAAGTTTTGGTGTTGGGGATCCTCCAATTCCTCATCCAGTCTTTGCACATGTGGAATAAATGGATTCCACCCAAATCTTGAGCGTGCAAGGTTTTCCTTTGCCCTGTAATATAATCTGCTAAGTGGAATAGGTTTTGTGAGTGTCTCCTAAAGGTTGGTGATCAAATCCCAGATGCATGTGTGGGTGGGGAGAGATCATTTTCAGTCCATAGTAGAACAGGCTTTTCCAACTATTAGGAGAGTTTCATGCAGAAACCTACTCATCTCTTTATAAATCAAATGCAGCAATTTCTGTTATTTTAATGAGCACAACATGGAGCGTGCACAGATATCTTCACTTACTGCCATGGTTATATAGATCAGGTTTGTATCCATAGTTTGCTAGCTCAGGACAAGCGTAACAGCAGTGCCTGACAGAAGCCGTGGAGATTGGCTTTATAAATAGCTCAAATCCGCACAGAAACTGTAAGCCAGGGGGAGTTTGTGTCTTTGACATTTTGAGGAGGTTTTATTTTTTTCCTTTTTTCCTAGAGGGTGATTTTAATTCTCCGAGAAATAGTATTTTGGAGTTTGCAGGGGATAACAGGTTTTCCATAACTTTTTACATTGGATGCAAGCTGTGTTTGTAATTTCCGTAAAGTCTTGTCTCAGCCCCTTGTCTTTTCTATTTTTATGCTATCTGTCAGGATGAATCTTTTGTATGTATACATCCCCCTTTTCCCCTCTGTCCTGGGATATGTGAGTGACAAAATAGAGATTATTCCCTTAAGGCTGAACATGCCTACTGAGCCATCCTTTATATATTACAGCATTATATGTAATCCCATCCTTCTGAGATAACATTTTTTTTTAGCCTGTATAGCTCTTGAGGTTGGTAATTTTGAAAATCCAAGTGTAGACAAAGACTACTAAAGAGAAGGAAAAAAAAACAGTTCTAATTGCTAGTGAAAAGTATTGCTTGCTTGGTTAGACAAGAAAACCCAGTGGCCAGGCAGGCACCAAGTCAGCATCACAAGCCCTTCCTAGTCAAAATATGGATGAACATCCCTGGTGGCACTAGGGAAAGGGATTTGGGACACCCTGTGTTTCAGCTGGGATTGCTGCATGGCAGGCTCTGCTGCAGCCTGCTGGGGAGGCTGCCTGGTGTGCTGCAGAGCTGCGGGGTGTGAGGGTGGGGGTCAGGGCAGAGCCGGCTGGGTGGGATCTGATTGGGTTTGTAGCACTGCACAAACCTTCAGGTCTAAGTGGTCTAAAATGACCTTGAGCTGGTTTTGTCTTGCATGTCCCCAGATGTGAATTTCCTACCATTAGCAGTCATAGCAGTGGTAAAGCTGCTTGTAAAATGGATTTTTTTTTTTTTGCAATTATGCTTTTTTTGTTTGTTTTTAAAATTAAACCTAACAAAAAGCAGTCTCATGTTTTCAAATGAACATTTAAAAACTGGCCAGGAAAGACCATCTTCCTACAAAAAAGAGAAAGAATAAAGAAGAAAAGTAAATATCTAATTTGAAAAATGCCAAAGGAAAACATATTTGCCAGGCATTTTAGCTTTTGTAGGTCACCCATCAGCCTCAGGTGTGGGTTGCAAGTGTTCCCTGTGTCAGGGGGTTTAAATAGCATGTTGCAAGTATCAAGCTTTTACAGTAAGTTAGTTCAGTGCCAGTTGATCAATTATATGTTGTCTGAAGTTGTAATCCCCATATTTTCAAAAAAGAAAGGGGCACTTGGTGTTTGTTACTGTTAAAAATTTGCATTATGGGAACATTGATTAAAACTCTGCTGTACAAACATGGCAAAATGATAATTCTTTTCCCTGATAATGATTTTCACATGAAGCCCAAGAGCAACTTCTCTTTGCTCTGAGCAGTTTAATTCAATCTCCAAGGCATTGAAAGCAGCTACTTCAGAATCATGTGAGCTCTCTGTGTGCAGTCTCATTATAAGCAGTTTTTTGTTTAGGATTCCCCATGTGTAGCACACTGTCTTGTGATGCATGCTTATTTTCCAGCACATGCTGATACTGCTGAACTGTCAGAGAGGAATTCCTTCCTTTGCAAATGTAGTGTTGTCTTTGAAGTGGTTCACTGTGAGCTGCTTCTCAGTAAAATTGTGTGCAATAATCACCACAAGAGAATTGAAAGGGAGGTGTTTTTAAATTAGAGAAAGCTCCCAAAGGGATGGCTCAAGTATTGTAGCCCTACAAGACCTAAACCCTTACTCACAGTTTATGCTTCCTCTTTATCCAGTGGAGAATAATAACGGACAAAAACTTGGAATTTACTAGAGGTTTCATAGGCAAAGCTTTTAGAAGAGGGGTGACTTCTGCTTGTTTTGAGACTGTTAAAAAAAAAAGAAGCATGATCTACTTCTTTATAGGCTGTTAAAATCAAAAGCAGAACCACCAACCAAACAAAAATCTTGTTGGCACTTAGAGCCAGCAAGCAGAGCATTCCTGCACCATGTCATTGGAATGATGCTGTGGCAGCTGAGTCACCCACTGCCCAAGGAGCTCCAAAGGAGAGCAGGACCAGCCCAGCCTGATGCTGCTTGGCCTCCCCACAGCTGTCTCACAGGCCCTGTTTATGGCAGGAAGTCACACTGTGGTAGTAGTCACCAGGAGTCTAGAGCAACATGTTCGAACATGATGTAATTTCCCAGTGAAAACTATCCCGCTAATGTCTCTTTCCAGTTTTGAGACCAACAAACAACATTCATGTTGGGCTCAGCTGAAGGCAGTGCAAGAGTATCCAAAGATGCCAGTGCAAGCTCTTTTCTCACGTGCTTCAAATTCAATTTGATGTAACTACAAAAGGCCAGGTGAGACTTCACATCTGTTCTGCATCTGCATTAATTATGGCAGCTTTAAATGCTTTCCATTAAGCCAGTGCACTTTTCAGATTCAAGGTTGCAGCCTCCCTTTCTGGGGGTGGTTGTGATTGCTGTCCTCCTCTCAGTAAGCACCCAGGGGAAGGAAGAAGCATCCCTGTCCTTCCAAGCCGGCGAGCCCAAATCCCACTCTGTGACTTAAGACAGTTAAAATTGCTGGCCTGGGCCAATCCCCAGGTTAGGCTCCAAAGCATGTTCACCTGCATCCCCAAGAGCAAGACAGGGATGAAGAATATGAACAAGTGCTGCAACCTTCTGTCAGTACAGCTGATCTGAAATGGGATGTCTGTCCCTGCAGAGGATGGGAATAAATACCTCCAAGGGTGAGCAAAGCAAGAGAGAGCAGAGATCTTAGCAACCTTCACCTAGGTTGTGTAGGCACTTACACAGTCTTGCAGCTCCGAGTTACTTTATGATATATCAGGTGTACACCAACAAATACTGATTCCCAAATTATTTATTCCCAAATACAAATTCCCCCAACTCTTTAGCTGATCTGTGTGCTTAATGATCTCCCATAGGCAAAAGCAGATACTTCAAAATCAAAAGACCTCAGCTCTACAAAACATTGAACATTTACATGTGACAAAGAATCATCTAAGGACAGTGTGGTGAGGGACAGAGAAGCAAAAACAGGGGAGCATGAAGGAACATTGAAAATCACCTAGAGGTACTCATATCTTTGCCATGTGGGTGCATTCTGCAGGAGGAAAAAGATATTATGGCAATAACAATAATAATACTTTGCAACCAGTATGGTGCAAGATTAAAGCAAGAACTGACCTCACCCTGTCCACAGGGAGACTAAGAGATTATCTGATCTGCTTGGTCTCATTGGTGATTTTTTCCCCTTACATAAAATTTAATTGACTACAACTGATTTAGACATGAACAAATAAAAGCCAAAGCTGTTGCAATTACTTACACCTCAAAAGGAAAAGGAGAATCTAGAGTTAAGATGTTGGCTTAAGATGTTTTTCTCTCTCCTAGGTAATTGATAGGAAGCCCACATTTTGTGTCAGAACAATGTCACAGTAGTGTAGCAATAAATATTTGTAGAACTGAGCCTTTTCATAAACCCCTTCCAAGCTAGGTGGCTCATTGAACACATTCTCAGCACATAAGAGATTAATTTATCCTACCTTTTTCTTTTAGAGTTGGCAAGCAAAGGCACCACAGCCTGAAGTCTGTACCTCTAGAGACTTGGAATGTCTTGGAATACAACCACGATTTCAGATGAAGAATTTAGGAAACATAAATTCCATAGCATTTGATACCACTTGACTCCTACATTTGGACTTCTCACATTTTGCAGCTAGGAGGGGCAATATATTTGTGTTTGTGATGGAAACACAGAAAAACTGGGCCCAGAAAGGGGTGCTATAATAAAGGCTGGTGGTTGTATTTCAGGGCTGTGCTACCCACAGCTGCAAGTAAAATGTATTCCCTTTATGCCTTATATGAATTCAGTGTCTCTGCCAGGCTGCAAGCATTGCTGCAGCCTCGTGGGCCTTGCTTGGTGCCCTGAGCTCTCTCCCTGCAGAGTGCACTGGCAGGGAGGAAAGCCCAGGTGCAGGTGTCCAAATTGCAATGCTGCGTCAGGTGATGTCTCCCTCTCCAATCCACTTTGATACTTCAGAGCTGACAGCAATGATCTCTCTTCAGCTGGTATCAGCAGGAGAGAAGGTCAATACACACAGAGTGAAAATCACCTGTCTGCAAAATCTTAAGTGCTTGAATTGGATTTAAACACCTCTGCGCAGGAAAGAGTTTCCTTTACAAATAGTGTCTCTCTTCAAGCAGCAAACACTGGCTTAACACCATCACATCTGACCACACAGCCACAGTTCATTTCTATCAGCCAGTCATATTGTCATGAACCTGGTTCTCTCGAGGGGCAGTTGATAGTCTTTATGGGACTAATAATGTAATCAAACCAAGAGAAATTAATAGAAGGTAAAATAATGTATCTATTTTGTCATTAAAACATACTGACAAGGAAAAAATGTGCCACTACTTGCAGTATAATTGGATTAAATACTGAGATTCTTTGGGGGTTTGATGGAACCTTTTATTTTAGTCAAGTGCCATCCTTGGAAAAGTGGGTGTTATTTGCTGAGTAGCTCTAAGTGGCATATTAATAATGAGATCTTTGACTTGTTTACAGAATTGCCACCAATTTTTTATAGGTTGAAAAGGAGACAGTAGCAATCCATGTGTCTCACTGACCTTCTCAAAATTCATCCATGTGCCTGTGGAGACATCATGAAAACATCATGGTGCTAGAGGCTGCAGTGCCCAGGGACAAGCAAGCGCACCAAAGACAGCAAAAGCTGCCTCTGAGTTAAAACACTGAATTTTTATTTATTTTCTTTTATTGCTTACTCATTTACTAAGAGAGAGAACATTTGTCACTTGCTCAGTTTTTCCAGCATTGCACCGTCTCTCCCTTTCTCTCTGCTGGTTTGTGTAGGACACACACGCTATCTCCTACACCCACTTCACTCCCAAGGTCTCCGAAATGCCTACGCCCTTCATATCCACTAGAATGTTTTGGGGTTTTTTTTAAACTACAGCAGATGCAGAGCCTCACCACATGAAGTGGGGGAGGCAGAGGACACCCAGTCCCTGGGGAGCGGAGGAAGCTGTAGGCAGCGAGTCCTGCTCTGCAGAGAAAGCCTCCCGTGTCTCCCTCCTCTAAAAGCTGAGTTTGCCTTGATCTGTGTAAGGATATTTAAAATGTTGACACTATAAACGAGTCTGAGGGAGCCAAGATCATTAGCACCACTAAAACGAAGCTTCACCTCTTCATTCTCACCGGGCTGTAGAGCAGTGAAGGTGAGAGCAGCAGCTCCTTCCTCCCCACTGCACAGGCAGGGGACAGGCGGTGACCTGCTGTGTCAGAGAAACACTGCAACAGGGTGGCCCCTTTCCCTCCCTGGGGATGGCCCATCCTGCAGCAGCTCCTTCCAGGACCCTTGCCCAAAATTCCTTCCACACCAGGGTCTCCCTGGCCGGGTGCTCTCCTTTTGATCTTATGTTGGGATGAATGCAAAGCTGGCATTCAACAAAGATTTCTTGTGGTGGCCATTGTGCCTCCCCACTAGGAAACAAACCTCATGCACACTGAGAGCCATGGAAAGGGCTGTTTCTCATGGATCAGTTCCCATTGTTTTCTCAGGGAGTCTAGGTGTTCTCCATGTTGGGACCTTATATATTTATACTTACTTATGGCCCTACATTGTTTCATTTCCTGCTAGCTTCTCACTAACAGCCTGCTTTGATTACCTTCATTGCCAGCAGGATATTATCAGCCAGGAAAATAGAGAGAATCACGATATTGATATACTGATATTTATGAAGCAAACAAAAGGCATATATTTTTCCTCATTCTTTCCTCCTAGGGTTTCCAAATGCACCGTAACTTATAGCAGTAGTGCAGTAAGGAAGAGTCTCAGCACCAGGGAAGAACAAAGCCAGCCTACTGCCCCTTCCCAGCCTTTTAGGAAATGGAAATGTGAGAACTTCTGTGATCTTTCCTGGAGGTGAAAAGTTAAAGCTTAAGTCGTAGAGGAGTGCCCATTTATGACCTGATATGCCCACAGGATTCACAAAAATTGGACTGCAATTTTGATTCCTTTCTGCTTCAAAAATTGCCTTATTTTTGGAAATATTCCTGCATTTATTTTGTCTTTATGTGATAGATTTTTCCCATCCCAAGTCTAGGACTTTGTGCTTGTCTTTATTGAATTTCACCTAATTGCTTTCAGACCATTTCTTAAATTTATCAAGATCATTCTGAATACCTCTCCAGGTCCCCCAAAAGCCTGTCAATGTGGTGGTCATGAGTGAATTTCACAGGTATGTTTGGTCTTCCATCATTCAAGTCATTTATTAAAATGCAGGATAGTACCAAGCTTAGGACAGATTTCTATGAAACCTCATGTATGCAAATATTCCTGTTTTTCAGGAAAATATTAAGAACTAATTTCTGAGTACCTTTTAAATTACATTTCCCAAGTATTTGTGCACCCTTCCCACAGCAGAACAGCTGTTTCAGCTAGGCCAGACTGCTAAGTTTCTTCATGAGAACATCAGAAAAATGTAAAAAACGTTACTAAAGTTGAGACACATCACATCTACTTCCCCTTTTCCGTGATGTAAATTTCTTTCCAAAGAGGGAAAGTACATTACTTTAACCTGATCTTTTCTTGACAATTCCATGCTGTTTCTTATAATACTTTTTCTCTAGGTGCTCTTAAATATGTCCATTTATTCAAATAACTTTAAATCATTGTAAAGCTCTCTAAATTGTAGATTTCCGGGCCCTCCCTCCACCTCTCACCCTTTTTAAGGGCAGGTATTTTTATCTCTCTTAGCTCTATGATATTGTCACAATTTGGAGTCAATTGCTTCTGGGTATAGTTTGCTCCTAATAATTCTTTCTATCTTCCAAGTTTTATTAAACTGTCCTGCATGAAATATCTAACTTATCACAGTAAACCTCACATACATCCCCCCTGCTTTGTTCTAACACACTATCCCCTTGTTACTATTAAAAGCACTGTGCATCCTTTTAAAATTTTGCATTTTCCAGTCTTTTGGTAGTATTTCCTCATCTTCTACATCAGATTAATTCACTTTTTGGTTTGGTTGGATATTTTTGCAACTCTTGTTGTTGGCAACAGCTTTGGGCCCTTCAGGTTTTTCTCATAGTTACCTTATGGGTGTGGTTCCTACTCAGTTTAAGAACATGTTCTTGTTTCTCCTTTTTGGATTTCCAGATGAAGAAGAGTCATAACAGTCCTCCTGAGGGTAAGGTACAGTAACCTCAATAAAGAAATTCAACTGAATGGGGGGAGGATGGTGCTCTGAAGAATGGTCTAACACTTCCCAGGAGTGAATCTGTCTGTGTTTGAACAGGGATGGCAAAGGTGTTGGGACAAAACCAGTTTATGGGCCCAATATTGTGTTTTGAAAGTAAAGTTGTGCTTCAGGGTTCCTCCAGTGACCAGGCAGATGTGCAAGAGGCTCCAAATATCTCCACAGCAATTTCTTTCCCATTGCCCTCATCAGGACAATGTAAAGCTTTGGCTGCATTGGGGAACTAATCCAGTAGAAACAAAAACATATTTTAGCAGAGGCTTTTTATTTCTTGCTGATTTGGTCCAGAAGAAAACTACACAAAACACTGAGCCTGTGCCACAGAGGCAGTGGTAGCGTAGCTGGAGGCAGAGAACAGCAGGAACCTCTTAAATCCCTTCCCTGGTGGGGCAGGCATTCCACAGGCTGGCTCTCAAGGGGAGAGCGACTTGCAGATCTGGAGTAAGCACCAGTGAAATGCCATGCAGAGCAGAACTGGTCCGGAATTTTTGCTTTAATTACTTTTCCCCACAAAAAAATTTACATTGCCAACTTTTGGCAGGAACAGAGCAATGGCCAGAAACTTTCCTTTTTTAATGTTTTGTAACTAATTGAAATTGGATAGTTCAAGGGGTTTTGGTTCAAAGCCAGCTTTTTTCAATCGTAAGTTAATTTATAAATTTAAAAATATGATATCAAGATCAGAGCTATTTCTAGATTATTATCCTGGCTGTGTAGATTACCAGGACTCTGTGGATTAATGACTGCTCCCTGAAAAAGAGAAGTGCAGTGCATTTAGGATGGAATTTCCGTCTTCTTCCTTTCTCAAACACTAAATATTTATGCTTTTTTGAGGAGGAAATGTAGGATAGGCAAGAGTGATTGCTGTGAGCAACAAAATGAGCCAGGGTAAGCTGGATCAGAATTCAGGAGCTAAACCTGACTGTTCTGGGCAGCGCCCTGATGAAGTGGGAAACCTTCTGCTCTGCAGTGACTTTAGGAGGAACAGTAATAAAAGATTTAGTTTCAGGCAAGGCTGCCTAAACTTGCCATGGCAAAGAGGGAGACACAAACAGAATTGATCAGCCGAGGGGAGTGACCAGTCAGTCAGTGATTTACCCTTGCAAAAGAGGAATATAGACACACAAGGTAACTATTCTTCTTAATAGCATGCTAGATAGAGACAGTGAAGCTTTGCATGTGTCCTCAGCAGCACCAGATAGCTCAGTTAATGCCTGAGATATGTGACAGAGAAGTCATGGCAGGGTTTGGCCCTCCTGAAATGGAGTGACTTTTAAGAAACATAAAAGTCAAACAAGTTGCTAGTAGTTAAGATATCTTTCCAGGATGTAATCATGGAAAATTCCTTTCAAGAGCTGGTGTTTAGACCTCAGAAAATGCACAGCAAATTGCATTGTAATTTATTTGTCGGTGTCTTTATAGGTTGGGCGTTACTTTACCCCACAGCTGGAGTCAATTTTTAATATTTAAAAGTGGAAAGAAAGCAAAACCTAAACACATACAGATCTGTCTGTTTTAGATTGTGCTATTCCCAAACATTACTGTTTAGAATTGAACCCTGAATAGATTTCGGCAGAGGCCAGCTGGCAACACAGAATTAAAATAACTGGGGCTGGGTAGACCATATAGAAAGACCTCCTAAACTGCAGTTAGCTGATCTGGTATTCATAGTCGCTGTAGAAATAAATCTAATCTTTCCCTTTTCCTGATAAAGGACATGAGGTTCTATTTTTTTTTTTTTTTACCTTCATCTCTTTCTCACTCTTTTTGTCTTTCTCTTTTCCTGTCTCTTTCTTTCTCTCTTTCTTTCCCTCTTTCTCTCACTATTCCATTGCAAAGTGCTATGCCAAGTAGGTGTGGTACAGTGCATTCTTCAAATACAGTAGTTGTTGGTTACCATGAGAGCCTGTTGAAGAAACAGATAAATAGAGTGAGGGAGATGATGATTTACGTCACTCTTGAACCACACACATGTGAAGGAATTAATGGAGAAATAGATGACAAAAAAATTTTCTGGTGCCCATCAGCTTTTAGTCAGCCTGGAAAGGCTAATGAGGAAACAGCTGGAGTCAGAAACAGATCCTATTTCAAAGCCCATATTGTACCTACGCTAGAAAATCCAGTCTTCTGTGGTTCATGCTGAAGCTTTGTTACAAAGTTGTGCCTGGTTTGCTGCAGCATTAAATGAACTGACAGGCCAGTGCTTAAAGCACAGCTCCAAGGACCAGGATTTGGGAATTTTATTGCATGGTCTGCCAACAAAGTGCCAGGTGATTTCAAAGCTGAGCACAAAAGCGAATTACCATCATATGCAGATACTCATGGAACAAATAAGCCTCAGTAACTGTCTGTACATGTGTTTATAACCTCTAAGACTGCCACCAAAGGCCAGGTAACAACTTTACTTGGTCCATAGAGAAAAGCAGTTAAGCTGGATCTGCCGTGGGCTGAGAGCAGACACACAGACACAGCTCAGCTGATGCGCTGTGAGTTATTAAGACCCTGTTTCCAGCTCCTGTATCAAAGTACTGGGAATAATCACTTTGCTTCTTCATCTGTCAACTACAAACTGTGATGACATTGCTTGACTCACAAACATACTGCCATAGGCCTGGCTAAGGGCTCAGAGCTCAGGGACATTGGGTAATTTTTTAGTTGCTGTATTTGTTACTGTAGATCGACTACACAAAGAAACAAAAATCACTTAGACTATTCTCAACCTCCCTCGTTTCTCTTAGGTAGAGTTACCTGTGGAAGAAGCACTGTGCCAGCTGCCACAGCTTCCAGCTTCTCAGAGCCTCTGTGTTACAGGAGGGTACACATGGAAACAAGAGCATCTCTGCATGGCACATCAGACGTCATGCACAATTTCAGTCTCCAAGTTGCTGGTGAGTGGCCCTGGCACCCCTGCAGAGAGCCATGGATATGTTTACCAACAAAAGGGCTCTGTAATATGCAACATATGGAGATAGAAAAAACAACTCTAATTGGGAAAGGCACAATCTCATTTGGTAACATTGTTGTACCTCTTAATAGTATTTTATTTATTCTCTCTTCCCTACTGAGTCATGGTGAATGCCAAAAGCCAGGACCACCAAGCAAATCTGGCTCCTTCCCCAAAATATGCCTTGCCTGAGTGGATTCACTCTGTGAAGGATTGCAGAGAGATGTTCTCCTTCAAAGATTTTTATATGATTGGAAGGGATGTTGTGAGATAGGCAAAGAATGCTTCCAGCTGAGAAAGGTTTTAGTTTCCTGCCTGTCTAGTCCAGAGCAAGAAACATTTTGGCTGTCTTTGTAAAGCTGATGTCTGCAGACCACAAGGCTTTTAGTTCAAACTTCAGCTGTGAAAATGAGCACAAAAGAAGCATTTTATTCAGCAGATGGGGGACATCTCTGTTTAAGGAAGGCAACTAATTCAGGGTCTGGCCAGCAGCTGGCAGTCCTGGCGAATGATATATTTTTTGAAATATCAACTCTTGTGACTTGACATTCCCATCATGAATTTTCACATCCCTTCTTTGAAGATCAGCACAATTACGAAAGGTTTGCATTACAAACCTTTGAGGATCAGAAAGAATCCTTACACCAACTCCTTGCTCTTAGGGGCATCTGGTCTGGACTGGTCAGGCTCTATCATGAAGGGATTAGTTTCTTTCTCAAAAATCTGTGGGAGGTGAGAAAGATAGTACAGATTGCTTTAGTGCCTAATGGGAAAGACTGGTGTGGAGGACTCATTCCTCCATATCCAAGATTTTGTGCACATTCTTTGACAAGAAACACCTTGCTCGCTCTAGAGGCTGCCCTAGTCATAGAAAACATGGCAAGGAGTATTCCTGACAGAACTACACTTCATGGGAAAATCTTTTGTTTCTACTCCTGCAAAGTTTCTGTTTGAAAAAATCTCTTTATTCGTTCAAGCTTTCAGCAAATTAAATAAGCAAACCCCTGCCTGGATTCTGGGCAGTCTACACAAAAGGAGGGCCCCTCTCTCTGTGTCTGTGATGCTGGGCCAGCCCAGAGAGCCGGCTCTGCCACGGGCCCTTGGCAGGGTGGCTGTACAGAGCTGGCAGCCAGCCCCAGCCCGTGGGACCGAGGGGGTGCCAGGCAGCATCCCTGAGCCTGGACCAGCCACTCCAAAAGGGAGAAGCTTGCAAGTGCTGCCTCCAAGCAGGACTTGGCTCCCTGCATCCAGGCAAGGATGCTGGCATCCCACAGAGCCACAGGTGGAGCTGCTCAATTCCCAGCTGCACAGCCAGCACCTGGGAGGACTGGGACAAGCCCCAGTGATCTGTCTACACAGGAAGATAGGAAGGTGGGGCGGTTACAGCTTCTGAATGTAAGTAGGAAAGGCAGGAAAAAAGTTTTTGGGCCGATTTGTTCCAAGACAGTATTTTACAATTTATTCCTCTGGTCAGATTTTCTTGGTTTGGATCACCTCTAGTGACACAACAAAACTCATATGTTAAAATGACTTGCAGTACTAAAATGAAAAATCCATTCCAAACTAAAGAGGCCACCTAAGAGAGACTATCCCCTTCCCTGGCATACATACAGACTTCTCATGAACTGCATCTGAGTCTTATTCGCATGAATTACACGCTTGACTATGGAAATGGAAATTAATAGATTTGGACTGGAGCTACCTTTTTTGTGAGAATGACACAAATATTACCAAATTATTCCAAAATTTTCATGTCCATGCAGTAGTTCTCAAAATTGAAAAAATTAAAGAAAAACACTTTGTGGTGTGCAATGAGAGCACAGGAGATGGAAAAGTATATAACAAACAAGGAAAAATATATTAAAAAATTAATTCAGACATAAATATAAAGGATTCTGTTTCTCTCAGGCCCCAACCCACTTGATTCACAATGTGTATGTGCGCCAACTCTTTTCATGTTCAACCCTTTTTCTCTCTGGGGCAAGGGCGGCACAGATGTAGAGTCTAAGAATAGAAGGATACTTTTAAACCATGCAGCTGAATCTTGTGTGACACACAAAATCTCAGGAGCCTATGAGCATCATGTCTCAAACTTTTTGTTGAACATGTCCCTATAGAGACTTGAACAACACAAACACCTCCCTAAATAAATTGCTCCAAAGTTAAATGCTCCCCAGTATCACAAATGTGTCTGCATGTGTTTTCCTTGTTAGATCTGTTTTAAAAATGATGTGCCAAAGGAAAATATTTAAGGTAAGTAATCAAGTTTTGCTCAAGATTCAGATATAGCAATGTTCTCACCTCTCTGGTGTCTGCGAAGTTTTGAATACATTTCTGGAGAGAAAATATCAGAGAAATAAATATGGAACAGTTTTGTGCTCTTGATGAAGAGCACAAGCAAAGGATCTAGAAATGGATTTTGTAAGAATCTAAGTGGAGTCTCAGGGTCACTTCATCCTTCAGCTGTAAACA
This sequence comes from Thryothorus ludovicianus, assembly GCA_013397245.1. Lineage (NCBI taxonomy): Eukaryota > Metazoa > Chordata > Aves > Passeriformes > Certhiidae > Thryothorus > Thryothorus ludovicianus. The sequence goes on from VZTB01008828.1 coordinate 13,464, forward strand.
CTTGTCTTGTGGTATAGGCGAGCCTTCCCAAAAAAGCAAAAGACACCTCTATACAAGAGACAGAATCCCTGAAAATATATTCTCACCAACAGAATGATTAAACAATGAACAGTGACAGAGCACTTCCAATAGCAGCAAAGAAATCAGCCTTCCCATTCCTGGAAAAATATGACTGAAGTATTTGATGGAGCACTCCTCCGAGCAGCTTGGTGCTATTGCTGAGCATGAAGGAAAGAGCATGAACCTTTAGAAAAAAATTCTTTTGCTTTTCTGCATCTGTTTTTTTGGTACAAGTAAGGAGATGCCTAAAGGGTCTTAGCAACACTTTTATGTTCCCTTTCAACAGTATATTTTTAAATACGGCCAAACAAGTGGTTGTCCATGTTTCAATTATCAGAATTGGAAGCTATAAAGTGCTGCAGCACTTAAATTCCTGGATGAAATCTTGGCTGCACTTATTCATTGAGGCTTTTTCTATTTACTTCAACAGGGTGAGAACTGCACAGCTCTTACTTGCCTGAAACCACAGAGACTATCTGCACAGTTGGCTGCAGGAGGCTTTCACTGAGCTGTTTCATGGGATTTGGGGATTGCTGCCTCATAAGAGGGATTCTTCATGGTTTCTCACTTGGTAGACCTGTGCTATGTTTAAATTCTGCTATCAGATATGCAGGAAAAAAACTCCAAAGGATGAGGTGTAAACATACCTCAAGGCAGAAATCACTTCTTTTGATAAAAAATTACATGTGCTGTGTGGGAACTTTAAGTTATTGTTGGACACACCCAAGCTGTGTCCTTCTGTGTTTGGGCAAAGAGCTGCCTACAGATGATTACTGCACCTTCCCACACCCCAGAAATACATCCACAAAAGAGGTGTAGGCAGAACCCAGTGTGTCCATGAACCTGGTGTGAATAATCAGCGGCTGTATCTGAGTCATATCTACTGCCCATAGAGATGATCAGTGATGCTCCATTGCAGGGCTTTATGTTGTTGTTCCTTATTTAATGCTAACACAGTCTATGGGACACACATATTCTAGGGACACTGCCTGAGAATGTGAATGGGATCTGCCAAGCCTTCCAAAATAAGAGCTCCATTTTTCTGCATAGTGCTACTTTTTATTTATTGTTTTGCTGAATTATCAGTCATTGATAGTGATTTAAAGCACCCAACTTGTATATCAGATGCTCCAACAATACATCTCAAAACATTTCACAAAGCAACACAAATCTCTTTTATTTCCATAGCCCCTGGAATTTCCGTATTTCTAGTTTAGCTCACTGCTTTATGTGATGTGACACAATTCAGGAGGAAAAGACAGAGAGAGAGGTCTTTGCCTGCTGCTGCAATCTAAGAGGACATCACTGCCATAGCACAGATGGAGAACCTGCAAGGAAGAGCATGTGCAGCCAGGTCAGTGAGGAGACAGCCAGCAGCTGTGTGGGCCCAGCCCCACACTCATGCACAGCTGCACTGAAACCGGCCTTGTCTTTGAGTAGGTGTAGAAAAAACTGAATTTCACCTACCTCCTTATGGCAGTGGGGGAGCCTCAGAGGGTGATTCATAGGACCTAAATAAGGCAGTAAGCAGGCAGCTGCCTGGAGCTAGTCAATAGGAACATCAAGCACAGAAACACAAATGGAATTTAACCCCAGTTGTCTAATATAAAAGATCTGCCAGGGACCAACTCACTGCTTGGGTGGTTCTTCTGATGGTAGTTTGTGGTTTCAGTTATTACTTTCAACAAAGGAATGAGGATAATAAAGATCTCTGAGTCTAATTTAATCTTGGGAGGCTTGTAAAAGTTATATTCTGTACCAGCTTTGTGTTAGGCACAATCCAGTGGCTTTTATTTGCCTTTATAGCCTTGACTTCTGAAATATGCACAGAACACAGAGATAGATAGCAGATTCTACAAAAAATACAAGGAAGAAATTCACATTTATTCATTTATTCTTTGCTAAATCACCATGTCAAAGGCCTGTCAGGAGAAAGTTTCTTGAAGGAAGATCATCTCAGACAGAGCAGGATCAAAATTTTACTTTGCATTTAAAGTCAGACACTGAACTTAAAAAAAAAAAAAAAGGAAGAAGAAAAAAAATCAATCTGTAATCTGTACTCACATGACTAGCAAATAGGCCAGAACATTTTTTAGAGAAATTATGCTCTTCTGTCAGCTATTGTGAAACTATGAAAACCTACGCATGCTTGTAAATAGATCACACTTAGATGGAAGGAGATCTCTAAATGCTCTGTGACTCACACAGCATAAAGATGCAGGGATGGATTGTACACTGCACAGGGCTGGAGTTTCTTTCAGCATTATATATTCACAGATGTGTAGTATACAGTGTTACAGGGGAGCATTGATAAGAGCCCTGAGGAAGGAGTGTGGCTTCTGAGGAAGGGAGACCCAATCATCATTTTACTTTCCTTCTCAGTAACTATTAATCAATCTAGTAATTAACAGGATATTTTCAAAGCTCTGGAAGGTCTAAATTCACAAAATAAGGAGGGGAAATATATGGTCATCCTCAGAACACCATACTGCATATGAATCTGTTCACAATATAATATAGGACAGCTTTTCTTATTTTGATTCCTTATAGTTATGAATACTCAAAAACGAGTTGCTTACAGGCTTAAGTGCATGCTAAGTACTTTGCCCAGCTGCTGCTTAAGTGCTTTCCTCCATCCTCAGTAGACTTTGGGCTCAATTACTCATCTGTCTCCCCCATGATTTTGATATTTAATCTCACAGTCTGTGTCTACATGGCTCTGAAGGGTGGTGGGCTCAGCAGCCCCTGCATTCTGGGTCACCTGGCTGCTGTAGTGACCATTGGCCAGTCACTTCTGTTGGCTGGTGACCACGTGGCTCTGCTTGGACTTTTATTCCAACGTCCTCTGGAGTGTGGGTTGTACCTCTGATCATGTCAAAGAGCAGGAATAAGGGTGGCTGGCACAGCCCTTCTGGATGGGAGTCCTGAGACTGCTGTTACAAGACAGTGGAAATGTAGTCCAAGACACACAGATCTTTATTTGAAGCTTGTTTGAGCTGGGAGACAGGAATTATTCATGACCTTCTAAGCATTTAGAGTATCAAATGAGCTCCACTTGTCAAAAACAAATATTCAAAGACAGCACTGATGCATTTTATACATTTTTTCACATTATTCCACAATAATGAGGTCTATAAACATCCTTCTTTTTAGAACAGAAATATGAGATTTTTGGAACATGAATTTCTGGCAAATTTGGTAAGGAAGTTGCCTGGAGCACTGAATTTGGCCAATGAGTATATTTGCAGGCTTTTGAACCAGAATGGGGCCGCATCAGCAAATGCTAAAGGGAAAAATAAAGAACTTTGCACACTTCTATCCTGGGAACCTGCTTTCAGCCCCATCCATCGACCAGCACATGCTTGAATGCTTCCTGTAACTGGGCTCCAAAGCAACACAAACCATTTGGTTCGAGGGAGGAAAGAAACTCCTGAGACCTCTGCAGCCTGAATTTTGAGCACCAAATGCTAACATCATTAATTGCTTCCAACCGAGTTAGCAAAGCCAGAGCTATGCAAACCTTTGTGCATGAGCAGCTCACATTGAACTCATTTCAGAATGCTGGAGCAAGTCTACTTGGAAGGCCAGTAATATTCACTAGGCAAGCCAGTTGCTGCCAATTATTCCCCATGCTGTGGATCAGAACACAGTTCTTATGTTACAGATTTCATGATCACAGTCCAAGCTTGAAAAGGCTTAGAAATGCAAGGCACTACTTACAGGCTCTGGCTCTGCACAGGGCTTAGGTATGTGAAGGACACCTATTTTCATTGCAAGAGACTTGCCAGCAGCAATTGACAAATTTTGGCCCCATTAATTTTGTTTGTGTAAAGAAAATTTTACATCTATTCTTTGACTTAGAAAATAACTGAGCATGAGTTTTTAATTCATCTTGCCCTTCAAGGAGACAAATTAATGAACCCTGGTAATACATTAGTCCAATTGCCTCTTTTCTCTTATTGAAAAAAAAATACAGAAAGAGATTTAAAAATATTGTCTGTCCATTCAGCTGTTGCTTGCATTTCTTGAGTTACGAGGTGCATACATTGTGAGCCTGGAGGGATGCAGAATTTTGAGTGCATTTCAGTGCCTTCCACTCACTTTGCCATTGAGATATTTGCTGACAACCTAAAAGGGTGGAGGCACCTCTGCAGTTCTCTCTGGGGGCTTTTATGGTTTATTTTGTGTTTGTGTTGTATTCCAGGCTTGCAGCTGTATTTTTTCTACTGTTCTTTTGATATTATTACTGGCAGTGAGTTCATTTCCTTACCCAGACTGGTTGTGGCCTGTTTGTAGCCATCCCCTATGCTCACCACATTTCAATGCCTGAAGAGCCACCCCATAGTCTGTGTCTCTGTGCCTCCTGAGTGGAAAAAGGGGAACACTCACCCAGCAGCCCAACTCGCCCTTGTCACAGGCAAGTGTTCTCTCTGGCCCCTGCAGGACTGTGCAGCCCAGGGACCATAGAGGTGGGCAGCAAGGATCCCATGGGGCAGGCAGGACATCACAGGGTGATCTGGCACAGCCACTAGCTGGGGACAAGTGACTTGTGTTTCCCACAGGCCAGCCATACCCTCAGAGCCCATCGCTGGTGGGAAGGGCTGCTGCCCTCTGCCCAAGCCCATCCAGCAGGAGCAGCTCAGAGTCAGGGAAGCTGGCAAGGAATCCTTGCCCATTTTCACACAAGGCTGTGCCACCCCAGCCTGCATTCTCAGACTTTTTCCTGCTATTTTCAAGCCCCAAGGTCTTGCGTGAGCTCCCCGCACGTCACCCGTGCGCTGGGGCCAGCTCAAGGAGGAGCTGGGTTTGGCTCCAGCCAGGGCCACAGCTGAAGCAGCCGCACCCTGGCCTGCACCCAGCTGGCATGGAGCTGCTCCCCAAGTGTCCATAAGCACAGACCTGGCTGGAAAACAGCATGCAGATACAGCCAGGATGATCTCTTACCTGGTAGGAATGCCCACGACAAGGGAGTTGGCTAACTCAGGTTCCCCTGTTGCTTGCCATTTGGACCCTTGCCACAGCATTTGAATCACCCAAAGTTTTCAAACACTCAGGAGATATAGTGGAAAAATAGGAATAATTAAATTAGTTTAAGTAGGAGATTTTAAACAGATAATCAAGGCCTTCACTGTTGTTTTATTTCTCTGTTTTCTGAGGCACGTTTCATGTTCTCAGCTTTTTCTCCACTGTCCTTCCTTTTAAAGAAAGCCTAAGATTTTCACTCTCATATTTTCCTCTGCAGCTTTTAAGAAAACCCCAAAGCAGTAAACAAATTTCATGAGATTTGTGTTAAAATCAGTGTTGGCAGCACTGTCTCGTTTGAGTTCTTCCGAGACACGGAGTAACTTTGCTACTAACCTAGAATATGGAGAAATAGGTAGTTTATTCACAGAATCACAGCCTGGTCACTAGGTAGTTTATTCACAGAATCACAGCCTGGTCACCAACTGCCCTTTATTCTAGGCTTTTTATTACATTGTTAGATAAATTCCTTTGTCTGACAGATGAATGAGAAGAATGAACCTTTGCTTCATGGACACACAACGTTTTTGGGCAGATAAACCACAGAGACCCATTGACATCATCCTGTCATGACCCCTCCAAACCTCTCCCACAGCCCTCACATCACAGCTGAAGAAAAGCTCTCAGCACCAGAGTTCCTCTGCACAGAGCTGAGCCCTCAGAAGAGGTACCACATTGATTTATATATATATATATATGTATCCTGTATTGTCAACACAAGGGGTATCACATCCTCTAGAGAGACAGCATTCAATGCTGAATATTCACTGTCAGCAACAGTACTTTTGAACTTTCTGTGAGGGGGAAATTTTTTAATTTCCCAGACTTTTCCTAGAGAAAGATAAATGAACATGGTGTAAAATTTCCATATTTTAATAGCATCCATTTTATGTTCAGGCTCAGGACTTGGAATAATCGAGTTAGTTTCATTTCTGTTTATTGCTCATTTCTGCTCAATTTCCTCTCACTGCCTTTCCCACAGTAACCCAGAATGGCAGGGCTCACTCTGGCTGCAGATTCTACAGGAAAATGGTTAAATTGAGTTAAAATTTGTTTCACTAAAAATACACTCACAGTTCATACAAACCTATTTATTGATCCCCTTTTCAAAATGCTTTACCTGTGATCTAACTGAACAAGACTACACCCCTCTAAGCTTTAGATGATTTAGATTTTCCCAGATATTGCTTACTGTCTGTTTCTAATTCATATGTATGTTTCTGATCTATGACAACTGGCTGTTTTATTTTTAATATCATGGCTGCACATGAGCAATAAAGGGTGGCACTTCTTCAGAAACCCACAAAATAGCAATAAACTTCTTCAGTTACAAAGGAAAAGAGCAGAGCCTTACCATCAAGGAGAAATCATCAAATTTGGGGGACAAAATTCAAAGTGAAGGAAAGGGTCTTCATATGGTTTGCAACCCACATGCAAACACTTTTTGTCCACTCAAAAGTTTTTTGCAGTTGCCAGACAAGTGCTACACAGCAAATTCCAGTTCCAGTGGTGCTAACAGAACAGGTCCAGCACTCAGAAGGGAACCTAAAGCTGGCTTAGGTAGCTGATTGCCTTCTTTGGTTGCATGACTGGCTGGGTAGGTGAGGGGAGAGCAGTGGATGTTGTCTGACTCAATTTCATCAGGGCTTTTAGCACCATCTCCCAAAACATCCTCATGGGCAGGCCCAGGAAGCGTGTGTGGGGTGAGCAGAGAGGGGGGTGAGTGGCACTGGCTGGACAGCAGAGCTCAGAGGGCTGTGGGCAGACACAGAGTCCAGCCAGAGGCTGCAGCTCAGGGTGTTCCTGGGGGTCAGAACTGGGCCCAGTCTGTTCACCTGATTCACCAGTGACCAAGGGACAGAGTTCCCTCAGTGAGTTTGCTGCTGGTTCTACACTGGGAGGAGTGGCTGATAGCCCAGAGCCCTGTGCTGCTGTCCAGTGACCCCTGGACAGGCTGGAGAGAAGTTCTGTAAGGCAAGTGCAGAGTCCTGGACCTGGGGAGGAATAAATGGAAAGAACTCCATAGACCAGCTCAGACTGGGGCTGACCTGCTGGGAGCAGCTCTGTGGAGAAGGACCAGTGGGTTCTGGTGGACAATAAAGTGTCCATGAGCCAGAAGTGTGTGTGCCCTTGTGGCCACCCTGGGGTGGTAGGAGGAGTGTGGTCAGCAGGTCAAGGCAGGTGATCCTGCCCCTCTACTCAGCTCTGGTGAGGCCACATCTGGAGTGCTGTGTCCAGTTCTGAACTCTCCAGTTCAAGAAATACAAGAAATTACTGGCCCAGGTCCAGTGGAGGGCTGTGAAGATGATGAGAGAGCATTTCTCTTATGAGGAAAGGCTGAGGGAGCTGGGCCTGTTTAGCCTGGAGAAAAAATGGTTGGAAGGGGATCTTAATGCATCTAAGTATCTTAAGGGAAGGTGTCAAAAGAATGGGGACAAACTCTTTTCAGTGGTGCCCAGTGACAGAGTAAGGCACAGGCAACACGCACAACATGAAATGCCAGTTGTTCCATCAGAATATAAGGCAAAATATCATTACTGTGATAATACAATTGTGATAATACACTGTTGTCTGCGGGGAAGACAGAGAACATTGAGAACAGGATAACCAGAGATGTCGTGGAGTCACCTTCTCTGGAGATATTCAAAACCTACCTGGAGGCAATCCAGTGCAGCCTGCTTTTGGTAAACATGTATTAGAAGGGAGGTTGGAGTAAATGATCTCCACAGATCCTTCCAACACCAACCATAGATTCCTTCCAACCCAAACCATTCTGTGATTCTGTAATTGTAGAGGAACAGAGAAGGTAACATGGAGGGGCTACCACAATCTGCCCAAGTCTCTCTGGCTCTTAGGGAAGTAGAGGGCATTCCACTGGGGAGACTTCTATGGACTTTCACAAAAGGCAACCACAGATGAGAAAGTACCATCCTGGGGCTAAACAGGCACTCAGAAGACAACACAAGGCTGGCCTAAACCCCCGTTGTGTGACCTTTTCCTAACTGAAGAGAATGTAAATAAAAGTATCCTGCACAGTGGCACTATGTCTGCTGAAGTGGAGTGAGACAAGCAGCTGGGGCACGATGGTGGGTGCAATTGCTCTGGGCTGGGCTGTGGAGGGTGAGGCTGAGCCTCAGCAGGCTCTGGGAGCTGCTGGTGGCCATAAGCTCATGGATAGGACCACACTACCAAGACACACATTGAGCAGTTATTCTCTCTACATTTTAAATTTCTAGATCTGATCAAGGTTTATTCAGCAAGTTCACAACCATATGAGAGTAAAGTGTAGTTCTTTTCCAACAACCCCACTCTATTTTTCATCACATCTTGTCTGTAAAGGCAATCGTTATAAATAATACACTTCAAGTTGTTAGATCTAGTGTTACACAATGCTCTGGTGGTAGCATTAGAAAATATCAATAAAGTGAACACTAAGCTGCTGAGGAACCAACATATCATAGTGACATTGATTACCAAATCAGGCTGGCTTTATTAAGGCTCTGTCAGGCCAAGTGCTGAGTCTGGCACTGTTTGATATCTCCACTGGTGATCTGGAAGCACAAAATCATTGCTAATAAGATATTTGGTAACAGAAAAGTAAATAATTGTGTGGGTAGAAAGTTATGCAAGACTAAGACTGTGCTCATTCTGTCTAAGCACCCTTTAATACATTGTACACTGCTAAACAAGGAATGGAGACCAAGTCTTTGCAGAGAGGTTTCCTGGTGTGGGGTGGCGACTCAGAAGAGGTCCCAGTAAAGAAGTACCTTACCAGAAATTCCCTGTGCAATACTGAAGAGGAATTGATGGTGAGCAAAACTGAAGTCTCACACTGAGTGTGGGCACCAAAACCACAACACTGTGTATCATCAGCATTCTTTTTCTCAGGTTTATTTGAAGGCTTCAGGAAAACTGAAGAGGATGCAAGGAAACATAAAAATGTCAAAGGGCTAAAAGGAAACATGAAAATGCCTAAAGTTGGGAGACTTAAAGAGATCAGCTTGATTTAAATGAAAGAAAGAACTAATTTACAGGCATATTAATAAAAGAAAATACAGTCTGAAGGGCACTTTTCATAGAAAAAAGCATAACGAGAACCATGAAGTGGAGATGAAGCCAAATGAATTCACACTGGAAATAAAGCAAAGAGAACAGTGAGAACAATTAACCACTGGAAGCAAAAATACTGAGAAGGAGGGATTTTTCATAATTTCCTCCTAATGTCCCCTGTTCAAGTCTGAATTTGCTTTTCTGCAAGCTATATTTTAGTTTATTAAAAAAAAAAAAAGCAGTTGGACTCCAACTCAATGGGAAGCAACGGAGACAGACAATTGGTCAGGCTCAACTAGCAGCCCCTTCCAGGCTTAGAAATCCCCTGCATCTATGAACTGAGCTGCTAAAAACTTTGTCTCATCTCCTAACAAGGGTAATAAGCAGAGAAGTGCTCTTGGAATGGATAACTTAAAGGGTTTTTTCATCAGTGATATATATCACTTAATGAAATCTAAAATGAGGTGACAGATACCATCAAAAACATCACTGCTTGAAATTGTTCAGATGTTTGTTATGAGCCTCTACTGTTATATTTCTTTGTTTGTACATTTGCCAAAGGATTTCTTTGCCTGCAAGAAGAGATTTTGTGCCTTATTGTAAGAATGGGAAGAAAGCAGTGTTTTTATGTAGATGATGCAGACCATATTGATTGCAGTAGTCAATTTACTAGAGAAACAAGTCCAAAATGCATGCCATGCAGTTGCTTAGGGATTATAGTCAGTTGTAATTTTTCTGCTAATTAAAGTTATTGTAGAAATAACAATATTTCCATGTTGATTTTATTTCAAGAGCAATGAGATTGCATGTCTAGTGCACAGCTTTATTTGACAGAGAAGCTTGCATCTGTATTATATCACTGACAGCTAGAGCATTTGCCTGCAGAATCCTAGGGAAAGGTCATGATTACCCAGAGAAACAAATGTGTATGCACTTACTAGCTTATTTGACTTGGAAGCTTATGTCTAGATATAGATTAGGAATGTAGGTAGGAATATTTCTCAGAGATGGGTGTAATCAATTTGTTATTTTTAAAGAAAAGAATGAATGTATAGGCAATCTACAGTTCTTGCCTTCTACTGGCTTGCTGGTCTGTGTTGCATTATTTTAAGCAGCAGCTGGCTATTACAAGATTTGTGAAGGTGCTGCTGATTCTGAAAGAGCAGGTTTCATGTCAACAGGTTGAATAATAATACTGTGTTCAAGACTCTGCTTCCCACTCTGATCAGTTTAAATTCTTCAGGAAAAGAACATGTTCTTGTGTGTAGGTATCGTCTGTGTGTCTCTTCATTCAGTGGATAATAAAAAACATTTTCCCAAAGCTGGCTTCATCAGAAAATGTAGCAGCAATTGCACTGAAAGTCTCAAGCTCCAGAGAGGGGAAAAGTTCACCTCCCCTGGTAAAGCTCAGCATGCCTCTGAAATCATCCAGGCTCTCAGCTCTGACTGCCTTTCTCTCCCCCACACCACAAAAATAGCCTTTGAGTTCAAAATGATCACATACTCATCTTACATAAAATGTACAGGTTCCCAGAGAAGCTTGTATTCTATTTGCTGAGGCATTTACAGAATGATTTCAATGCCTGCACATGATGGAAAAAATTCAGGGCTCGTGTTAGAACTAATGCATAGGCTGGTAATGAAGAGAAACAATGTTAGAAATAATAATGGAAATTGCACTTTTATTGATGAACTACTGAAAATACAACTGAGCAAATGAAACCTGGCTGCAAAAGGAACTATGCCTATGTTGCCTGGACTTTCTTTGCTAGCCTGAGTTTCTGGTGTTGGATGTCCTGCAAGTCCACCTATGCCCACTTTGCCTTCTGGAGTTAACTGGGTGCTTGTGCATTACCAGCATCAAGATGCAACTGCTCAGCTGGGGCAGGTGGCCACATGAGCACAGGATTTGTCACTGAATTAGCCTTCCAGCCTACTACCTTGCTCTAGACAGGGTTTCTCTGACAAAAATATTCCAGGAGAGCACATTTATCTATGGCACTGCTGGTCATTAGGCTGTGGGAGGATGCAGGAATCCCTTCACTGGAGCAGTTTTCTTCTCTGCTTGGTCTGCATGGACTGCCAAGCTTAACTCTCAGGAAAATGCTCTGAGGAATCTTCCCCCCTCAGAGGATTGCCCACCTTCTTTCAGACCTTGCTTTTATTCACATCTGTCATCTATCTGTTTAAAACTAACTCTAAATCAGAAGTCATGTCATCTTCCTGTGTCTGAAGAACTGGGATGTCCTGGGAGGTGACAGTGTTACTGCACTCACTGCACAGCAGGCATCTCAGTGAGAGCCAGGCAGTAAGATCCAGGCTGCTTGGGAATCACATTCTGTCCTCTGACACAGCCAGGACCCGTGCACTCAAGTCTTTGGAGAGCTCAGAAGGAAGTCTCCTTGTTGGATTTTCTGGATACCAGGTGGTTTTCCAGCTTCAACCCAAACCTAATACTTTTGAGAGGCAGTTGATTAATCAAAGAGAGGGACTAAACACAGCTCTAATATGTTGAAAAAAATCATCTTTTCCCCTATATTTCCAACAGAAAGAGGTTCCCAAGAACCTAATAGGCAATGTGATTTATATTAAATGCAACATATTAGTCCCCCTTAATTTAACTAGGAGACACAGTATCCTGCTTTCAATGTCCTCCTGTGGTTCAGATATTTATCCCAGTAAATCATAGCAGGGGGCTATTTAATCAGCAGAAACCAAGCTCAGAGTTTGCAAACAACCTTAAAATAAAAAATGTAGAAGTGGGTTAGACTGAGCAGGCAGCTTGGCATTCCTCAACACAGAGGCAATTTGTTTTCATAACTTCTGTAGCTACAGCCTCTCATCCCTCAGCAAATAAGCACCAATCAACCTGCAGGGAATCATTAGCCTAAAACAATTGCCAGCAGATTTCTTTCAGGAGTGCTGAGGATTGCAAAGCTTATCATTTGGCATTCACTGCATCCTTAACCTTTCCAAAGGCAGCAGAAAGCAACAGAGAGCCTTTCAAAAATCTTTTAATAGCTGCTTTCTCTGTATGTGTTTATTGTGACCATAGCTGTTGCAAAAAGCTTTCTAAAGTACTCCAACCCTCCCTAGAGCAAAGGCTGGCTGGTGCTGGGCATTGTAATAGCAGCACATTGTTTCACAGGTGCAAAGTCACTGTAAAACCATTCCTTTTCCTCTCTCTGGAGGCCAGAGCTGGCTATAACTCTCCACATCTAGCAGTCCAAGTCTGGTGTCATTCCTGCAGGTGTGGTTTCAGCACAGTGCGTGGGGCTGGGAATTGCACTGGCAGCTCACTAATGCTGTGTCTGTGCACTGGGGACTCTCTCAGAATCACCATGTTGGCTGAAGAGTTGCACTTTAATGGCATTTGCAGATGTCACTCAAACCATGGGTGGCTTTATGTATTTAAACAGGGCATTTAGGCTACATGGCTTAGTCCATTTGATGCTCTCTGCCATCCAAATTGTGTTTCTTGGGAGAATTTTTCCCTGGTGAGCAGAAAAGTTCAGATCCTCCCTAGCAGCTGAGACTACTTAGTAAAATTGTGGAGTAGAGACAGCAGGGACTAGTTAGTGGCTTCTAATCATCTGCTGTACTCTGGCTTCAAACTGAGTTGGAGAAGCTTAATACCATTTAATATTTTAACTCCTAAAGGATTCACTAGAAGACAGAGCACTCCACTCACCCCCTTACCTTAATATGCTTATTCATAGTATGTGCTTATGTGGAGAATAAAGCAGAAAAATCTGCTCCCTAAAAGTAATGGAAATATGATTTTATGCACCATTATTCCCATGTAATTCAAGAACCAGGATCTCTATACAAAATTTACACTACCTGTGCCAAAGAACAAAAGTTCCTGATCTCATTCCTCAGTGGATGGATCTGCAGATACAGCTTCTTTTGCACATGCTTTTTTACACAGGACTGACAAAATCACCAGTAACCTTCTTTCACAAAAGCAGTGTCTTCAGACTGTAGCCCTTAGAATTTTAAGCATCCTTACAGAAAGCCTGTGGTTCTACAAAGAAACTTCTGTTAAGAGATCCAGCTCTTATTTGTGATAATCAGTATCTCCACCATTACAGCTGATGCCTTGAGAGGCTACCTAGAACAGAGGCCAGACAGTGTTAAAGGAATAAAGTAGGTATTTATTAAAAAGACCTTCAAAGAATTAATCTTGGGCAGTACAAGAGCCCGGCTGAGGCTACACCCAAGATGGACACCAGGTCACAAGTTTTCACAATTTTATAAGTTTTGATCTATTTACATATTGGGGTGAATTGTCCAATTATAGCTTCAGGTTATGAAGTTCCATCCTCCCAGATTGCTCTCCTCAATTTGCTGTTTTTACACTTTTTGGGCCTGAAGCTGCAACAGTGTCCTTGGTTCTCAGGCTGGAAAAGGATTGTTTTGTCTAACTAAACTGTGAGGAGAACTTGCTAACACTTCATACGAGATTCAGAGTTATATACTAATGCCGTACAGAATCTGGAAAATATTAAAGCTAAAACTTAAGGCACAGTCTTAAGTGATACCCGTGAACCAAGCAACAGGAGGTTCATGATCTTTGCTCAACAACTCAAGCAACAGAAAACAACCCACCCCTGTGTTCAGCGGTGCAATGCAAGATATAAAAATGTTCTTTTCATTCATTTCCATGCTTGTGCATCCCAGCAGTTTCCTTGTCCAGCATTCCCAGGGACCAGTCCACTGCCTGTCCACCTTATGCAGTTGCAGGGAGAGACACAGAACAGATGCATTAGATCTGTTCACTGCTTACCTGATTTCCCAGCCATAGAGCAGTGACAGAGGGTGAAAGGGTTAATGTCTGATTCTATCTGAGTAACTTTTAAAATTATATCCTGGTCCCAACCATACAGACATAAGGAAACCATACAGTTGGGTTAAGTGGCACACACTGTGCTGGAATTTAGACAGGCCCTTCTAGTTTCAGCCAGAAGCACCCAGTCAGTGGCTATCTGTGTGAAAATACTGCAGAGCTGACTTCTACATCCCACCCTGTCTTGTTGACATGACTAGTGGACATCAAGCTCTTGGGGCGAGCCCAACAGATCACCCTCCTGTCTTGGTCAGTACAGATCAATCAGTAACCAGATTTTGGCTTTTTTTATAAGTTCTTCATCCGTACACTCATTTGCATTTCCTGCTATTTTTTTCTGTATTTTATATCTAGAACATGACCTTTACCATAGAATTCTGCTTTAGGTTTGTTAAGGCTTTTTATCAGAGAAACAACCCCTGACCCAAATCTTCTGGGGGGCTGTCACTAGGGCACAAGCAGCCCTGTGGGTCAGGGGTAGCATCCAGGAAGGTGAGTTGATGGAAAGTATCTTCATAGGACCTTCCAGATGAGCCTGGGACTTATACTGGGATGATTACAAGGACCACAGGGGGGAAAAGGGGTGGATCATGGTTGTTTTGGAGAAATAAGCATGAATAAAGAGAGGAATAAGGAAATAAAGGGGGCTAGTTGCATGCAAACCTGTGGCTGGTCAGCATATTTGTTGGGTCATGCCCTGCACCTGACCAGCACAGCCTTTCTGGTCATCCTAACCTCCATCTGTTTACCTGGGGGGTGGAGGGACTCTTTTCTGCATGCATGAGTGTGTATTGACATCTAAGTGCCAGCAACTGGATTTGAACCACAAGTTACAAAGGCCCACGTGCCTGGGGTGCCGACAACCCCAGCAGGTGAGGGCCCATACAACAATGTGCCATTGCCAGCTGTTGTCCAGCTGGACAAGCCAGCAGAAAGAAGTGGCCTGGGAGCCAAGTACCAAAGTGGCCATAAGCCTGGGCTAGATATGTGCATATCTGTGAGACCTGAAGGAAATGGCAGCTGGAGGCACCAGGAGATCCAGGTCAACTTTTGACGAGACCATGGGCTCTCAGTCATGTGTGTGCCAGTGCACATGTGTGTGCAAGTCTCTGGGCATGAGGCAGCTGGAGACCAGAGGGTGCATGGGTGAGTGTCTGGGTAGGCTTGGTGTCTGACCTTACTGGGGATCCATGGTGTGCATAGGGGGCTGGAGGGACACGTGTCTGTGAGGGATGGACATGCTCCTGACCCTGGCCTACGCTCTGTCTGCATATTGAGCATCACCTGAGTAAGGAAATTGAAAAGCACCAGAGACTGTTCCTAGGAACTGAATTCAATCACAGTTACTGTAACATAAGAAAAACCCTCGTTGTGCCCTGAGTCTGTGCCAACAAACACTCCTAAACAATTTGAAGGCATGCTTTGGGATGTAGCTCAAGTTAAAGTTTGCACGCAGTCATCCTTTTTTGGAAGCTAAGCAAACCTAAGGCCCCTCCTCTGCCAACTAGTTTCAGTATCCAAGATTTAGCCTGCACACATTAAATTTACTGACCAAGCTGTAGGCACAGAACCGTTCCTTGGATACTACACCCTTCACCTGGCCCCTGAGTATGGTGCCCCTGCACCAAAAACTTCAGGGTATCATCCTGCCTGAACTGTGGTCACTGGCCCTTCTCCCTACCCAGCTCAATGCAGGATCAAAGACTGGGTTATACCACCCCACTCCAGTAGGCATTGGCTCATACTCCTGCTCCCCCTGAATCCCTCCATTGATTCCCCTGGTCTGGAAGGCTACACTTTTTCCTATACTACCCATCTGTTTTTCTTACTCAAGATCCATAAACATACATGTTCCCTGCCCACCTTCAAAGTCCTCTCTGCAAATCCTGCCTTTTCAAATCCTCTACACCCAGCAAACTCTTGCAGCAAGTAGTCTATTAATGGGCTGAGCTAACACTGATCAGGTTGACCATGAATGTTTTATCATTCCTTTGAGCTGAAAGGCTTGAACTCTGCCACAAGATAAGAAGCAAAAAGAGACTAGCAGAAGAGTAAGCTGTATTTCTTGTGGGAAAACAAGGTATTTTTAACGTGCATTTCTCTGGTCTGATGTACTACAGAGGAATGAACAGAAATGCCTAACAGTGGAGTGGAAATGCTACCCAGTGTTTATCTTCATAATGCCACATCAGGCTTCAGTCCTGCTCACCCCACGTGCTTGTTTCTCCTGAAAGATCTCAGTGATTCCCCTCAGTGTCTTCTCTGCACCATGTACAGCTGAGCCCCAGCTGTGGGGTGCCAGCCATAAGGGCTGGGGTGCAAGTGCTCCTCTTATCCAGTCCTGCCTTCAGAGAACAGGCTGAGCAGCCACACCACAGGTCCTGCTGCAACAGGGGAGGGATGCAGGCTCTGCTGGAGAGGACGTCCTCACCACGTGAAACTCCCTCCTGCCTCCACCCTTCGAGATCTGTCACAATCTGTTTCTCAGAAGTTTTCAATGGCAGTCTCTACTCCCGCTATAAATTTGAGATGTTCCTCAGCAGATAGATAACGTACTTTTTAGTAGGAGGTAGATAAGATTCAGCATTGATCAACAACCAGCTGGCCATCATGACCCACATTTTACATTATTAAGGAACTGGACTGATAAAAACAGCAGGATGAATAGAATCAGCAAGTTAAGAGCACAGGGAAATTTCACTGCTAATGCAAAAGGGAGCACGTCTCCCATCACAAGTGATGGTGCTTTTTCTTAGGACTAGCATGAAAGCCATCCCAGAGAGTCAACAAAGGCTAAATCTTGCCAAACAAACATGGTCACTCCTCTTTTACTGATTTACAAAACCAGCTGATAAAGAGAATGAAGAAGCAGACTACAGTGAGTCCTGAGAAAGCCTCAGCTACAAGATTACTTGAAAAATGAATGCAAGTTGGCTGGGAAATGAGCAGTGTCACAGAGATTGAACACAGGCTGTAAGTTCATAAACAAAGAGGAACAAAAGATAAACATGAACATAAAGAGCTGATGGGAGAATATCTGGGGCATGGTTTGGGTGTGGGGAGGGGAGGAAAGGAGGGCTAGAAATCTGCCCTAAGTCTGTTTTTATTTAATGTCTATTATGATCTGGAGGGAAGCAATAAACATCACATTCATTCAATTTATATTTGATGTAACAACTCCTATGAGTTAGAGAGGTGTTGTGTAAACCAATGGGGACAGACACAAAACATAAAGAAACTAAGACAGGCTGGAAATAACAAAACAACAGCCAAGTGGATGGGCACAAAGCAATAGCCTGCAGGAGGAGGATCAACCTCAAATGCAGACATGAACTGGAGAAATGTGCTTAAAGAAGGGAGGCAGAAGGTCCTAATAACAGGAGAGACCAACAAACTGTGATCTTGTGGAGCAGACATCCCAAAGGAAGCAACGGGGTAAGTATCTGGACCTATTGATTTATGAGGAATTAAGTCAATGAGACGAGTTTGGCTGTACACAGCTGAGCAAAGAGAGCAGAGTGTGCTCAGGCGTTAATGCTGAGACAATCTGCTGGAGGTGAGGAAATACCCTGGGGACATCTATATATTCTGACAGTGTAAACATCACGGAGGAGGAGAAGGACTGATTTATGGACTGAGGAGGAACAAGGGTCAAAAACAAGCTAAAAGAAATATAGGCTAACTCATTGAAAGAGTGAACTGCACTGCCCTGTGGAACAGCTACCTGAGGAGCAGTCTGACATTTCTTTCTGAGTCCCTTAAAAGTAGATCTCACACAAACATATGAGAAAACAATTTCTAGGAAACAGGTTTTTGTCTTTAAGAGAAGAGACTGAATGAATGTAGAGGGCAATGGCAGCCTGGGTTTGTCTGCTAATGGGTCTAGTCTGTTGTAAAATCCTAAGTGAGCCTCTCTCTCCTAAACTTCCCTCATAGTATAGCTGCCTGTGAACAAAGAAAAAAAACAAAAAACCAGCATAAAGCCAGGGGATAGCTGAAGCAAAAACAGGAGAAGAGAGAGGTCAGAGAACTAAAGTGAATGACCTGTCAGCAAGGAAAAAGGCAGATTCAGATCAGGGCCTGGATACTTCACATCTGGCTGGATTATTCCATAGGTAAAAGAAACCTGAGCTCTCTGTTCCTTTCATCAGACTGAAGTTGAGCCCAAATCTTCCAGCTGCCCAGAGACTGTCCTAACCACACAGCCTGGAAGAGGCTACCAAGGTTACCAATCCTCCCATCCATGCATTTACTTTCTTCCCCAGGAGAAGGGAGGATGCTCAGGGAATCCAAAAAAATATTCAGCAGAAGAAAAGGGCAAGGTGGCAGTGTGGACTGTGAACTTTAAAGCTGATTGCTCAGCACAATATGTATTTGGATGGTTCTGGAGGCACGACTAGAAGCTGATGATTAAGAGCAACTCAGCTGGTAGACATGCAGATGGATCAGGAATTTAGGCAACCTGAGGCTGAAGAAGAAAGGGCAAGAAATTTTGAAGTATAGTATTGGTTCCAATGTAAGTTAAGCTAGCACCAATTTCTTACAGAATCATTGTTTTAAGATGTTAAGCCTCTCTCCTGTGCCAGATGAATGTCCAGAATATACTGGAAAATCACCCTTAATTTAGATAATTCTGTTCCACAGAGAAATAGCTATAATGCATTACAAAATGATATCTCATGCTTTGGGCTGAAGGGGAGGAAAAAAGAAATCTGTTGAAAAACATGTTTTCAAGCATAAGACACCAGGAATTGGCTTCCCAGCTGTCTGAAAAAGATAAGGACAAAAGCAAGGAGCATTTTAATAAATCACTGGTGAGGGAAACATTAGACTTGGCAGTAAGCTGTATTTCTTTACCTAGGTATTAGTCAGTGGTTTTGAGAAATCTCAAAAGGGCATACATAATTTTTTAAAACAAACAAACAAATCCAATTACTCCTTACTACAGAAAGCTGTGAAGACACCCAAACTCCAGATCCTTATGAGAAGGGAGAACTCTCACCATACAGAATCATAAAAGGTATTCAAATATCAGGTATTTCCATTTTGATTTGCCTTATTATACAAGCAGTCCATGAGTGAAACAGCCATTTTCAATTTTAATGCAAAGAATGGTTGGATAATACCATCAGTAAGCAGGAGGTAAGTGCCAGGGTCATGCTTTCTATTTGATGGCTTCTGGAAGAATCAAATCACGTGACAGGTGAGGCTGACAAGCACGCCTGGAAAACATCCAGTCAGCCCCCTGCCCAAATCAGGGTGATGTGATGATGATCCTCTACCAGAGACTGAGACCTCATGCTGCTCAGAGAGGTTGTGTGCCAGTATTTACTACCCATGGAATGAAAAAAAATATTTATTATTGTGTTTTCGTGGAATTTCCTGTTCCAGTTTGTTCCCATTGTCTCCAGTCCTGTCAGTGGGCACTGTAAAGCAAAGCCCAGCCCCACCTTCTCTACAGCCCTCCCTCAGGTATTTCTGCTCATGGATAAGGCTCCATCTCCAGGCTGAGCCACGGCTCTCACAGGCTGTATGCCACATGCTTGAGTCCCCTACACATCTCAATGGCCCTTCACTGGACCAGCTCCATGACATCCAAATCTCTCTTGTTCTGAACCCAACAGTTCAGACAAGCCCCATCAGCGCAGAGCTGAAGGGAAGGATCACCCTCCTCCTCCTCCTCACTGGCGAGGCCCTGCCTGGCACACCCGCTGGCCATGGCCACCCCTCCACCCCTCAGGGCCTCCCCTGCCTGCTGCTCTCCGGGCACTCAGCCCCCAGCCTGACCATCGGTCTGGCACGAGGCTTGAATCTTTTTGGAAATAAAGGGGCAATCTCAGCTCTGCACCCTTTTTTGTGTGCGCTATGAGGCAGGCCCGCAGATGAACATTTCTCTCTTGGCCCTGAGGACTGGGCAAACAAAGATTTCCGCTAGCTACTGGGAAAGAATTTTTAATGATAAGGAAAGTAAAGTGATGGAAAATCATGCAATTATGGAAATCCTGTCACTGGCACTTAGACAAGTATCTAACAGGAAAATATTAGGCCTACTTGATCATGCTTTCAGGCTGAGGAGTGGATTTAATGAACTGCCAAGGCCTTTGCCATGGTTTTCTGCTGATTCACTACACAAAAATAATGGCATCAATATCTGAAAAATCTTACCCTGTTATTCCAGGAATGGCACCTACCATCTCACACAGTGTGAAACACAGATACTTACTCCAAAAAAAGGCATTTTATGTCTTTTCTTCTGCAGGATGATAGTGTTCTACAAACAATGACAAATTATCTTCCCAATACTCCTGAAGTTGAGAAGAAAGTATTCTTCTTTCTTTACTCATGGTTGTTGACTCAAATTCCCAAAAGAAACCATAGACAAAAGTCTCATTTGAGATACTCAAGAACAGATTTTTTTCAGTACCCAGAGTATATCTTCAAATCAAATTTCCCATAATCATGAGTTTTCTGCATATCCCATATCAGATTCCAGTTGTCAGGATTTCCAGAAAATCAGTTACCATCTGTGCAGAGTTGTGAGTTAAGTGACTAGCCCAGCATTTCATTTGGAATGAGGTGAGGTAGAATAACAACAAAATCCATAATAGCAACAAAATCCGATACCAGGACAACACTCAGTTTCCCAAACCACAGTAGATTCCTTTCCCATTTTGAAGTCCTCGGCCATCACCCTCTAAATTCCACAGCTTCTGCAATAAGGTAACCATGATTCATCCCACAGCAGGTCCATCCTCTGCAGTAAGGGAAGAAAAAAAGGCAAAGAAACCACTAGTTTGTGGTAATGTGATTAGAAATCAGAAGATAACGTACACAGTGGACCTGAATTATTGCAGTTTTAGTTCTGGCATTCCTTAGCCTTGGCAATCACTGCAGTCTTTTCTGGGTTGGCTTTTTTTTTTTTTACTGTTTCAAGTAGTTTCTTAGCCTTTTACAAAAGCAAACTGGAAAGACAAATTCTTCACATGGAACCAGCTGCTCCACAGCTGGGTAAACAGCAGAGCTGGAACTTTCATATCCTCATCGCAGTTCAGCGGGTGAGAGGAGAACAGGGGCAGAACTGCTAATGCTGATACTCTGCTATCCTCAGATGGCATTAATGTTCATATCTTCAGACATGCCCTGGCCATCCCACAGGAAAAAGTGGCACTTCTTTTCTTGAAAAAGGCAATCTTCAGACAAATCTCCTGCTCTTACCCTAGCCTTCATCCCTCAGGTTTGGTTCACTTTATAGATATACCACATTGGCTATCCTCCAGATATAAAAAACCCAAAGCCATACCGTGTCCACTACAATTGTCTCCATAGATAGGGCCAAATAATCCATGGTGAATTTCTAACTGGATAGGAAAGCTAAGTACCTTCCTGAAACTGTGCATAGCTCCTGTGCTGCTTTTCTGGATCTAAAATATGACTGAAAGAAAGCATAGATGTCTTCAGGTTTTATCTTTAGTTACCCTAAAGAGTTAATTTCAAATAAGCAACACCAGCAAGTAACAGCACTGTCATGCAAATATTTTTTGTCATTTAAAGATGGCTGTTTTCCCATGTTAAAAATTCACAAGTGTAATACACGTCTGTACATAAAGACACAATTCATTTCTTCTTTTTGGCAGTGTAAATCTCTTACCAAAATCCAAGTCAACACAGAAGCACCAATAAAGCAATTAGATCTAAATTACCTCTGGTTGTTTAATAACTTTTGGCCTGTACATTCATGGGTCTCAGTCTTCTGGCTCTAACTATCTGGAATGACTGAAGAAATCTTATGCATTCCCTGCAGAAGAAAAGAAGCTAAGATTGGAAATATTGTATTTGGGATTCAGAAGCAAGAATCACAGGACCAATCACGCAAAACAAGTGATATTATTATAAGCATCATTTAGAAGCTGTGTGAAAGATGACAAGCTGAAAGGATGTGTTTAAACATGCCAGATATGTTTGGGATATCTCAGAGGCAATTCACTATTCTCAATCACAAACTGATTGATTTTTGTTATTTAGGGCTAGCTAGCCTACAATGCAATTCAGTACACTCTAAGGCCAGAGGAAAGTATCAGATGAAAGAAGGATAAGTTTTTGTCTGACTATCACTACTTTCAGCTCCAGTGACATGTATCATAAATCCATGTAATATCAGATTTTGACAATTACTTTGTTTCTCTGGGGCCTAATGACTAGACAAAAATCCCTAAGTGAGACAATTCTAAGGAAGGCTTTCAGCAAAGACCAGGGCTGATGTAGCCCATGAAACAGCAACAACAAACAAAGTTATCAAAATCTAATGCCACAAATCCAGTTCAGTGCTATGGCAGAAACACCAGCCCTTGAATGGGAGCTAATGAAGCAGATCTAATTGTTATTTGAATCACATCTATACCTCTCTTTACACCCTCAACTTATACTCATGTTGCATTCCTGTGTACACGTTTAGTTCCACATGAGTTCATTGTTGCATTAATGGTGTTTGATCTCTAATTTATATCCACTCTTTGAGTGCTCACCAAAAGAGCATTCTGTGCCCAAGAGCCAAGGGTGTTAATATCTACTTGAGAAACTGCAATTCTCTGCCTGCCACCATAAATTCTCAGGAAAATCTGTACTAATACTTAGGATTTTTAAATTTAATCTAAAGGAAGGGTTGAGGCTGGTGGGTACCTCTGGGGAGCCTCCAGTCAATCCCCAGCCCAAATCAGGGTCATGTTGCCTGTCACTATGTTCAATTTGATTTTGAATATCTCCACAACCTCTCTGAGCAGCCTGTGGCAACACTTGCATTGAATATTTTATTTTCTTATGCTTTAGAAAACTTCCCTTTGTTTCAGTTTGTTCTTCCTTTCTCTAGTCCTGTCACTGAACACCACTGAGAAGAGTCTGGCTCCATCTTTTATTCATCTCTTTACCCAATTGGCTGTTTTATGCACAATACTGAGGTTCCCTGGAGCCTTCTCTACTCCAGGCTGAACAGTCCACATTCTCACAAATTCTCATGTGCCAGATGCTCCAGTCCCCTAAACATCTCAATGGCCCTTCACTGGACTCACTTGAGTTACATCCATACCACTTGCACTGGGAAACCCAGACCTAGCAGACTGCGCTTTGGAAGTCAGAGGATTCTTATTTTGCAACTGTGCATGTAGAAAATCAGAACTTTCCACTCTGGGGAATAATTTGCCACTTCTGTGTGTTTATTCTTTAACTCTTTCACAAGTAGAGAATTGGAAGTTTTCCAAAAAATACCTGATGAGATACATTCCCTTGGAAAAGAGAAGGCCAAAGCCACATACCTGCACTGAAGGCAGGCATGCCAGCTGCTCATAGCTATTCTGAAGTTAGCTTTAACATGCAGCCACAGCAGTGTGGTTATAGTGGCACACACTTCAGTAGAGAACATCAATTTAAGCACAGTTTTGGGAATGTTCACATGTTGCCAACTTATGATGAAGTCCAGCCTGGCCTGTCTCATACTATCATTATCCATGAGAACCAGGGAACACCAAGTGTGAGACTGCCTCTCTGCACAGTACCTGCATGTTAACTGGGCTGTGTAAGCAACTCCCTTGTGTCTTCTTTTTCCTTAGGATGACCTATGCTCTTAGGCCAGCCTCCAGGAAATCCCTGTGTCCAGCACAGGAAAACCTCACCACTGTCATCCCTTCATCTCTGTCAGGTTGTGTCTCTGATACACATCCCCACAAGTTAACAAATTACTTTATTTAGTGGTATTGGGACTGTAGACAAGAGTTTTCCTGGCTTAGTTGTTTGGTTATATTGCAACAAGACTACCTACCTAGAGAGTGTTTCTGTTACTAAAGGCATCACTGAGGAATGTTTAATTCTTAGCAGAACTCCAGTTCTTGTTCTACACAATCCAGATGATATAAATAAATAAACCATGAAATGTTCAGGGAAGGCAAATCACCAGTCCATCAAAATATTTGATAAATTAGTTCAACAGACTGGACTACAGACATGTTCAGTGATTCATCATCACAAAGAGTAAATAAATTCTGATTAAGCAAAACTTGATTGAATCATGCTGAAGTTTGGCACTTAACAAAATAGACCAGTCTGAAGTCTTACTTTAGGAACACATAATCTCTTAAGATTTATGAGTGTTATTGCTGACCACATATGTTTCTATGTTCCTGTTTGCTATGTTGAGAAATGGATACTCAGTGTACAAAGGTTTGCTTGCCATTATACATTTTAATCTCCAAGAAACTTTTCTTCTTATTCCCCTTTTTGGGGTACAGAACAAATTTTTGCAATAGTAAACTTCCCAATTTCCTCCTCTGCCCCAGTAAAATTTCCAGTTTCTTCCAGGTTGTTTTCAGTTCCATCTGACCATTCAATTAATTTTGCTAAATTAATGTTGTGATATAGCCAAAATGGAAAAGCTGAACTAAGGCACTTTGTTTCAGCTATTGGAAAGAATTCACAGCTTTAATTCAGTGACACTATCTTCACACACTGATCATTGTACTAATCTGTTGGTAGCTGTAGATTAGGAACAACACATGCCTATGGATATCTTTTAAGCAATAAATCGAGGTAAGAAATAACCTACCCACTTTTTAGCAATAATAATGTTTGTTTACAGTACAGCAATATCAAGAGGTCACAGTCAGGGTGGAGAGCCAGATGTGCTGACTGCTGTGAGGACGGGAAGGTAAAGTCCTTTACAAAGCAAATTGAAAAATTATGACCACTTGAATGTCTTATGTCAAGTTCTCTTCTGGTGTAATACTGTAAAGTCCTAAAATACCTTGGTGCTATAAATATTGGCAAGGGATATAGTTGGTATTATTAACCTTATTGTACTAAGAGGTATAACATGCAGAACAAGTTCCAGACTAACAGTAGTGAGTACTCTGTGTTCAGCCTTGGATGGCAATCATACTTTCCAGAATACTTAAAACAACAAATGGTGATTTTCCAGCCTACATCATGGATTGTGGATCAACACTCTAAAAAGTTGATATTTATAATCTGAGTGTTACCACACAAGCAACAAAGTCTCATGTCCTTATCCAAGCAACTGTATGTAATTTCATCTGGAGATACTGATCTTCACCCATGCCCTCCCTCCAGGTTTTACTGAAGGAAGTAACACTTTTTTTGGAGAGCTCAACATCCCAAGAGGTCACAACTAGAACTAGAATATGACTGAATTTTAAGTATGTTCAGTGCAAGTCAAAGCATGTGCTACATAAACAGCCTCTATTGCTATAGAAAAAATAAACAAAACAACCACAAAAACCCCACAACAACAAAAAAATCTCAACCAGAAACCAACAACAGGAAGATTAATTCTGTAGAAAAGTCCAAAATTCCAAGTATTAGGGGTTATCATGTAAGCAGTGCCTACACACATATGTGGATGCCAATACACATATTATGACCAGACTCTGAAATGAGCCTGTTCATTGTTTCTTGTGAACTACAAAAGTAATATTCACTGAAGCAAACCTGCCCTTGGTGATGCCTATGCTCCAGCCCATCTGTAGGTCAGAAAGGAACACTTTACAAGATAGCTTCTCCTGTATGCTGGGGCTCATTTAGACAGATATTCTCTGACTCCTGGTATGGCCCCTGGGGTTCTAAGTTTAAATTTTAAACCCCTTTAAATTAACCTCAACAATACTGCAAAGGGAGTGCCCTGTTGCATTTCCCCCACTACACCTGGTAAAAGATTCACTGAAGTACATCTTTATCATCATTTTGTCTCAGAAACAGCAGAAAAACAATCTGCAGAACACACTGCTGCAATAGATCACTCATTAGGGGTAGCAATGAGCCAAGACACAGATATTTAACAACATGAAAAGGGTCCTGGTTTATTCTCCCTTATAGCTTAGCCATCCTGACTGTGATTACAGCAGGCTCCTACTGTAGGGTCTAACCGCAGGCTCTGCTGCTTATCTCCTGCTGGACCATGTCTGCAAATACCAGTTTGCAGGCTCTGAGCACAGGCCTTAGCTAGCTCAGCTATGACTGCAGGCCCCAACTCCATCAGACCCAGACTGACCTCACAGCTGACCTTTTACAGCAGCAATTCTCATCCTTGTTTCGTTCTTCTTTGTGCTTCTCTGGATCTTCTCATCTTCCTCAAGGGGTCCTCTTCCTCAGAGTCCTCCTCATCAAAAGGCTCCTCTTACCAAGCACCCCACCCCTTTTCTCACACCTGTCTTTATTAGTCACAGCTGCAACCCATTTCTTTGGTAATTAGTACAACTGTGACTTATCAGGGGCAAGGTCGCCTGAAGTCCCTTCTTTCACACCACAACACACATTTATGTCAAGCACTCTCCAGAAAATATTTGCTCAAGATGATTTACTAAAGCAATGTCACTTGGTGGGGGGTACCAGGAAATGAGAATGGGAGCACAAGGGACAGTGAAGCAGACCAGAAAGAAAGAAAAACCTGTGCGCCAACGGCAAAGGCACTTCTGCCTCTCAAGCAGTTCTTATATCCAGGCACAGCAGCAATACATCTGCTCTACTTGTGGCAGATTGTGTGAGTCACAAATAGGATTTCACAGCCAGCAGCAAACTTGTGAGCCATAAAACCCACTCCCTTCAATTACAGTGATCACCTCCCAGGGATATTGTAAGACTTGATCAACTGATATTTACAGAGTGCTTTGAGATCCTGAGATAAAAGCCACTATAAAAGGCTACAGATTTTTCATAACGTTCATAGACCACCTGCTCAGACCAGAAGCATTCACTTTTAACATGGCTTGAGCCAGCTACCAATCTGATATCTCCACAGGAATTTCCTAAAACAGATGTGGCTGTCACATTTAATCTCTCTTTTACTAGGAACTCAAAAAAAAAAAAAGAAACTCCTGGAAAAGGAAATAAAACAAACTGCATTAAAACTGATGGTGAGAAGAAGCCCCATAATTCTGTTCCCACAGCTCATGGATTCTCCATCTGTACCTTTCAGAAAGCTGCCATAGTGACTAACTCTGTGAGCTTCACAAATTAGACCTGACCTAGATTCAGTGAAGTCTTTGATCTGCAGCTGGTTAGTGTAATATTCTGACTGCAGTGAATTTCAGAATTGTTCCACAAAGCAGCAGCTTCAAAAGAAAAACAAATAAAACAAAATTCAGGCTTTCCTTACAACATGCTGGCCCTCACTTGACTGTATACCAAAATAATCAGTCAGCAAACTAAATGGTGAAGTTTAAACTACTGCTGTTTTCTCATAATTCCATAGTATATGCTCTTGAAAAAAAATTACTTTATTATTTCCTCTCACTCCTTATTATAGGAATAATAAACTCCAGGAGAGTGAAGAAAAGCATGCTTCTGAAAACCAGAGGGGGTTATAATTAAGCATATTGTTAAGAGCTTTCTTGAATAGAGGTTAAAAAATTTGAAGTTTAAAATCATGTTAGCTAAGGATAAAACAGTTCAGAGGCTTTTTTTATAAACTGATCTGAACCATATGAAACTCTTCAGAGCATGGATCTGGACTGGCATCCCTTCAGAATAAGGTTTCCCATGATGTTTTGGACTTTCTGCATTGTGTATAGAAACTGAGCACAGATGTCCCAACATGTTTCAGAAATTTTAAAACCTTTTGTTCCATGATAGCAATGGGAACAGTGGGAAACATTAATTAGTCTTATTTAATGATCCTTTTCTTTTTTAATTGGCTTGTTCTTGCTTTAAATATAATCCAAAAATATCATAGTAAATCAAAACCAAAGGAAATAGTTTCTTTATCCTTCACCCAATAGTGAGAGGCCTCTTTATAACCAGAATCTTTTTGGAAGTGTCTAAGAATGTACATTGTCTCAATCAGATGCTTAGGTAGGTAAGTCTGACCTGTAGGATAAATTACAGACCAAACTGCTTTTGAGATACAGTTCAAGCAAGGTAAGGCCATGGCAAAGTTACGGTGAATGACTCAGAGATAGACTGTTTCTGCAAATAATTTGTTAGTATTTCTAAAGGCATGAAGGACACCCATTCTAAAAAAAAAATGGGACATAAGCATTATACAGATTATGAAAAAGTTTTAAAATTCTTTTTGTTGTGTAGGCAGTTATTAAAGAATATATGGTTAAGGCTGATTGTTTTTCACTAAACAGAATTTTTAAAACCCAAACCACTATCTTAATCACAGTAGGGCTTGGGTGCAGCACAAATCTTTATCTTTGTGCTCTTAAAAACAAAAAAAAGTGTAAAGAAAAAGAAAAAAAACTATGCTGGAGGCCATAACAGTACAGAAATATATTTTGTTGGCAGAGTGTGATGGCCATATATCTTTCATATAGTGTGCTACAAACATCTCAAGGAGAGATTGATTTACCTTTACTCAGCTGCAAACTCTGCACGTGGTGGTTTATGAGGCAGTGGCAAATGGTTCACATAAACACAGAGAAATTATTCACAATACCTGTTTTGGGAAGCTTCAGGAAGCTGGTTAAGAGTGAGGTGCTTTCTCTCACTCCTTTTTGGTGATGCTAGGCTGCATTTAAAAGAATATACCTGTACTGCCACTTTTCAGACCCATGCTGCTATTTCTTTAGTCACCCAGGACCCTTAAGTTTCTTTGCACTCAGCCTGACTTTAGAGGCAAACTCTGCTCTTCTCTTGATGAAGCAACCAGCGTGAATAAAGCGGATACTGAAGAACTGTGAACACCAGAGCCCTCAGGGCAACAACTAAATCCTTTACAAGTAACACAAAGATAAAACAAAGGATCTGATGTTGGGATGGCTTCATAAAAAACAGGCAACACTAATATTTTGCGTTTGAGAAGCTGAGACCTTGTTTAGAAGCCAGGAAACAGTAGCTTCTGAACCTGTGCTGAGCTGCATAAATATTGGGATGCAGGAGGCTGGAGCCCCTGATGGTCCTCTGTGGTCACAGCTAGGTCTTAATTATTAAGTCAGCTCCCCAAAATCTTTCTAGTTAAATCTCTATGGGCTCATCTGAACATCCAATAAAGCTTTCTCTCAAGCTAGAATATGGCTATAGAGACCAGATATTGTATCACCAAGCAATTCTGTCATTGTTTGGGCAGTCAGGGAGGGATGGCAGTGGCAACTCTCGTATGGAAAGCAAATAGTGCATCCTCTGCCCTCTCCCTGTAGAAACAACCTTTTCGAGGTGCAGGGAATGCTGCCTTCCATTTCCTGTGCTTCTTTGTTTTATCTCACACATTGATCTTGCTGGACATTAAGGTTTTCAGTTGCAAAATAAATACATTGGGACAGATGAAGAGTAAGATTCTCTTACACTCCTCTAATTTTTTTTAAGGTTAGTGAAGATGCTTATGATTCTGAGCTCTACCTGGCCCACTTGCAAACTGATCTCACACTCTGTGGATGTGCTGGCCATAAAATGATCAGTTCATCCTTGCCAGTATCTCTAGTGATGAGGCTGGGCAACCAAAGGCAAGGGCACTGTGGCAGGTGTCATGCCTGGGTACATGCTGTATGGGGTGACTATATGGATGAGAAGATTTGGATACCCGGCAGAAACTCATCCAGGGAATCAGGATGGAGAGTCAATGTATTAAGAATTTGTATTTGGCAGCAGCAGAAGTCTCTTCTGGCTGTTACCAACACAGTTTCACTGTTGTTCTTATTGATTCGAAAAACACGGGATTAGCTAAGACTCTACTAACACCAAACTCCTCCAAAAACATCAGGAAGAAGAAAGGAGATAATACTGATGTAAGGCAATGGTAACAACATTGGAGCCAGCCCAGCACTGCAGCACTGAACAACCTGGCCTGGAGGTTACTAACCTGTGTAAAGTATGGCATTTCTCATATTCATGCTTTCTCTGAATACTATGTTTCCAAGTAGGAACTTGGATACTTTCCAAATAAGTTCAAAATGCAAGCAAAATAACCTTCAAATGCTCCATATCAGCTGACTGACATAACAGAACCAGGCTTTTTAGCCACAATTTAGAAACAATAGGCATAACCTGCATCCAAGCAAGATCCTCTTTCTCCCCACCTCCATTCAGACAAATATCAAAGAGGCCATGCCTATTGCTGTCTGCAACAGTGACACAGTGAAAGTGACCACTGCACTGCATTTGGTCATCTTTACATCCAAAAATACAGCTCTAAAACCCCTCTTTCCCACTGCTCATTGCTACTGGCAATGCTTACTGCTGCAGCTCAGCTGGAGTCTGAGGGTCTGAGGTATGGCTCATTTCACCCATTTCAGACATCAGTTTTCAGTAGGGGACAGAAGGTTAAAACTCTACAATCTTACTAAAAGAAAGTCACAATTATCTAATAATCTTTTTTTTCTCCTTGCATTCTGGGATGTAGTGATTTAATTAAGGAAGACAATTCTCTCCAGTGGGTTTGCTAAAGCAAATACTGCCACATGTCCCTCAGAGTCAAGAATCAGGTGGAGCAGGCAGAGCAGTGACTAAGGAGGTCAGCTCTCAAAAAAAGGCAGAATACCACAGTCATCTCAGTAAAACTACAATGCTCATGCAATCACTGCACCACAAAAGATCAGTATTTGTCACTCTGTTGAGGTGCTGTCAGACAAAAAGAAATGTTCCATTCATGTTTAGTACATGGTTCAGTTTCTTCAGCTGCCAGATGGTCTTTCTGAGGTCCACTGAGTTCCACTGTGTCACAGTGAAGATCTGTTTTCAGACATGGCCATCACTGCCTTGGAAACCTATAGCTTGGTGAAGTGACTCTTCTCTCTCCCCCATTTTATACTGCAAATGCCACAGAGCTTGTGCAAAGCCTTTGCCTCCTAAGGAAAGCAGGCATGTCAGTCAGGGCACTTACAGGGTGAGCAGACTCATAAACAAATGGCACTTCTTTTCTGCCTGTGGTTATGGGGGTTTGAGAATAACTGAAAGATGAAAAAAGCAGGGACAATCTCAGCTTTCATTAGATGCCCAGTTAGAAAAGGCTGGCCACAGACTGACTCATGAGAGTGGCTACCTTGCTGACATAGGGGAGGTAAGAACCAAGTGTGTTTAGAAGGGTTCCTCTTCTGCAATGTTCTCTCTCAGTCAGCGTTTCTATCAAATTGAGGCTGTATCAGATCATTTGGATGAATATCCAGAAATGGATGTAGCCTTTATGAATTTGTTTAAATCCATTTTCCACTTCATTCTTACAAACTTGGCGACATTCTGCAACAGTCCTTTTCTAGTATTTAATGTGCATGATGTGCAAAGCTATTTTTACTTCTTTAAACGTATTTACTAACTGGCCACAGTCAACAATTGTGACAGTAGAAACGCCAACACAGAAGGATCTCAGCCACCTTTGGAAAGAAAAACAGGTCTTATCTCTTGATCTTAAACTAACACATTAAGACTCCAGGATTTTCTAATCTGTCTGGAACAAAAGGAAATAGTCAACAAGAATGTACATTTGAATCTGGCCCCAGGGACAGAGAGAAACCTTTCAGTAAGTATTAAGTTCAGACTAAAATTCCACCTTCAGTGTGGAAGGTTGTGTCCTCAAGTTCAAAGTGAATCCACCATACGCACCATGCCAATAAAACTACTGACTTTGGTCCCTTAACTTCCTTTAGACCCTGTTCAGTATTCCATTAACACTTGTAAATTCAGCAGTTTTGGAGCAGTTCCACTTCTTCCAAAGGTGGCAATGCATGTCAGATGCAGTGCCACATGTCCCCAGCAGCGTTAGCTCACTGCAGTGGTGGCGGGGACAGGGACCAGGCAGGGGATGCTGTCTGAGGACACGGCTTCTCAGGCAGCAGCTTCCTGCCATGGGTCAGCCAGTAGGATGGCAATGATTTCCACATTCCCTCGCAGTTCAGGTGAGCACAAACCCCAAGCAGGGTGTATTGTCAAACAGCTGCCCTGAAGGGCACCTGTACCCATGCTGTGTTTGTGCACAGCACTGGCACCCTCTCATATTCCTTAAGTAGCGGGGTACCACATGTGCCAGTAGAACAGGCCCTGCCTCTCACACAGTCAGAAACTAGAACCACCAAAGCCAAAGTTAGTTTAGCTCCTGTAATATTGCCCTAGGGTCATATGAATCACTCGTTCACCTCCCCACTCCAACAGACAATTCTTTCACGATTCCTTACGCTCCCAGCCCAGCCCCACCTCAGCACTGGTCTTGATGCCTAGAAAGGCTGATCTGGAACAGAGACTAGAGAGAGTTAAATAAATAAAACAGGTATTTATTAAAAGGCCTTAAAGGATACACCTTGGGCAGCACAAGAGCCTGGCTGGTGCTACAATCAGGGTGGATCCAAGATGGATCCAATCATGAGTTTTTACATTTTTATAAATTTTGGTTCACGTACATTTTGAGTTCAATTGTCCAATTGCAGCTCCAGGTCATGAAATCTCAGTCCCCTGGCTTGACCCCTTTCCTTCACCATTTGTTTATGCCTTTTGGGTAACAGTTGTCCTTGGTTCTCTAGCTGGGAAAGGATTGTTTTGTCTAAGCACCCTGTGAAGAGAGCTTACTAACACCTAATAGGAGATTTCAGAGTTACATACCAGGCAGCAGAGAATTTGAAAAATATAAAAGCTAAAACCCAAGGCATCAGTCTTGCATTGTCTACAGTCCAAGAAATGTCCACAAGGCAGGGTAAAAAAAGTGTTGTTTTGTATTTATTTGGTGTATTACCAGTGCATCCCAAAATGTGCTCTTATCTGACACATCACAAGCTCATTTTGTGCAAAAATGACATACCTGATTTCTTTTGACATATCTTTTGCCTCAGATTGCACCAGTGATAGTGTGTCCACAGCAATTTTTTCTGTATTTACAGCTGGGAAAAACAAAAATATTAGGTCAGTAACAGTAACTGCTTATATGTCTGTGGAGCAGAGTGTGCCCCTAGTAAAAAAATTCAGATGGATTTTGGATTTTACTAATTTGGGTGCTGGAAGCATTTTAGCCATATTAGCAAAATGTTTGGGCTGAGTCTATTAGCCCTAATTGCAGAAGCAGTTATATGAGACCAGTGAGAGCTGTACCCTTATGCAGATATATTGCTTTGCTGTTTATCTCTAGTATCTCTTCCTAAACCTTGTTGTGTTTTTTAATGAAAAATGCAACTTAGAAAAATGACCAGCAATTTTTTCCAAGGTACAGATAAGATCAGAAATTGACAAATGAGTAATGAGTCTGCCTATGACTCCTTTTTCTTAGCCAAGTGACTTGGAAGGTGAGAAGAATCTATAAAAACTTGGAAATCCTCTAAATATATCTAAATATATCTCCACTTATTTGTTCCAAAGCCAATTTATTAGGAAAAAGATATTTAAGAATAAGAAGCAAAAGTAATTTATATTTTTTACAAATTTGCTAAAGATGTTTCAATATGTTTAAAGCTCCCACTAGCTACTCAGGATAGAGCAGAGCTGGTAAAACACACAGGCATCACTTGAATGCACTTCCAGCAGCAGCAGCTCACTATTCCTTGTAATCTTACTGAAGAATATAAATTATTTTCGTTCTCCTAAGAGTGAGCAGGAAATGACAATAGAGAAGTTTTGTGATTTATCCTGGGGAACGTGGTGGGGCATCCAACTCAAAAATTTTAACGTGGTGCTTTCTCAGTCCTGTGTCCTGCCACCCCTTGCCCCAGGCATTAAAAGCCAATTTTAAAAATAAATAGAGCTCCCCAGTGAGTGTTTTGGCAGCAGAGCCCTGAGAGGAGGCGGCTGTCACAAACCAACACAGCAGCTACACCGCCGCTGGGAAAGCGGGAGCTGCCTCTCCGGACACGATCCGCCGCTCTCACAGGGACATGGACAGGTCGCCACCGCATTTGCAAAGCCTCCTCCCTGCTGTGTGCATCTCCGTCCCCTGCGTGCCACTTCCCAGCAGGGGAAGAGCTGGAGGGGCTGGGCTGAGAGGAGCAGCACTTTCCCTGGCCAGGAGAGCAGCCTGGTGTCCGTAATTCCGTGTGGATTAAGCGTCCCCTGGGACAGGAGAGGACACGCAGTGACGCATGCTGGGACACAGAGCCCTCCCAGAAAAGCGAGGCAGGAGGCACCCACCAGCAGCAGAGCAAAGCAAGAGCACACACCACCCAAGAAAAGGCGAGCGGGGAGACCATCTGTAGCGCCACTGAAACATGGATGGTGTGAAGCGTCTCCGGGGAGGGAGGATGCTGTGGGTCCCCGCACACCGCTGTGGGAGCGTCCCCAGAGGTGTGGAGTCTTCGGCCACACAATGCACCAGCCTTGGTGGGACATGGCGGGGTGAACCCTTCACCCCAGGTAGGAAAGCTGAGCAGGCTCTTGGAGACCTGGCCAGCGGCACACACCAGGACTTATTTGCCCCACTCCATTTGCCCCACTCCATTTGTATTCAGTTTCCCGGGCTCTTCAAGGGCTAATCTTTAATATCGTAGGTTCTTGTAAATAGGGCTCACGTGGGACTGGACTCGGAAGTTAAAACGTCTCTCCTCCACCAAAGCTTTGAGGAACAAGCCGAAAGTGATGCACAGGGCTGGGGGAAGCAAGAGAGGAGTCTTCATCCCCCTGCACACCCTAACCCTACAAAGCACTGACAGAAGCCGGACTTCAGATGTGTGGGACCACGAGCGAGAGGCGGTCGGGAGGCAGCTGGCAGGACACGATGTGGGCTGTCCCGGCATAAAGCACCTGTCTCGGAGCATCTGTGCTCTGCACAACCGGCCCTGCCCAGGGCGGCCTCAGGTGCACAGGGATTGCCACGATCAGGCTTCTCCCCGAGAAACTCGGCCTCACCCCGGGTTCAGCAACAGAGGGGAGATTTCTTCCCAGCCGCCTGCAGCGTGGGCAGGGACACTGCCATCGCTGACCAGGTAGCTGGACACCATTCCATGTGCTAGCACGAAAAGTCTCCCCACCAAGCGCAGCAGCGCAAGGAGGTCAGCCCTCCCACCCGCCCTGCTCGAGGAGCCGCTCACGATTATCGCTCCCGAAATGGCTGGCGGGGCTGCGTGCGGAGGTCGGGGGTTCCCAGCCGGCGACTGAGGGGGCGGCGAGCAGCTTCAACACGCAGCTCCGCTCCCCTCACACCAAATCGCTCTGACAAGTGTCCCCGTCTTTCCGATTGTCAGTCTCCGCAGGGACCCTGCCCGGGCGCCACAGCGAGGACCCGCGGGTGCCGGGGGTGAGGGGGAGCGGCACCCGCAGCCCCGGTCCCTTCCCGGCAGGGTGAGGGGGAGAGGGGCGGGGGGCGGGCGACGCCCCTCGGCACAGGGTCCGCGGGTGCTCGGAGCCGCTGCGGCCGTGAGTGGGCGTCCCCCGTCCCCCCTCGGGAGGTTGTGCCGCTCGGAGCCGGCGTGAAGCGGGATCGCGGTGGGGAGGAAGCCCGAGTTGGCGGCGGTGCGCGGGGGCAAGACCGAGAGCGAGCGAGCCGCGGCACCTCCGGCTGCGCCGAGCCGCCCTCCGCAGCCCCCGGCCGCCCACCCATCAGCCCCGA
>VZTB01008828.1:49356-139591 GCA_013397245.1 Thryothorus ludovicianus
CGGGGCCGGGAGCGGCGGGAGGGGATGAAAGGTCCGCGCGGCCCCGGTGGCACAAAGGCCGTGAGTAACGGAGGGCTGGTGGCAGCGACAGCCGCAGCCCAGGTGAAGGTCATGGGGAGGGACAGGAGCCTGCAGCGGGAACAAAGGAGCCTCCCTCAAGGTCTTCAGTGGGAGGTGGGAGAAAAGAAAAGGGGAAAAAGGGGAGAAACGGGGGCAGAGAGATAAAAAGGGAGGGAAAGCGATTGAACGGGGAAAAAGAGAGAAAAGGGGAAAAGGGGGGAGAGGGAAAGGAACGAAAGAAAGAAGGGAAGAAAGAGAACAAGAGAGAAAAAGAGAATGAGAGAGAAAGAAGAAAAAGAGAATGAAAGAGAGAAAGAAAGAAAAGAAAGAAAGAAAGAAAGAAAGAAAGAAAGAAAGAAAGAAAGAAAGCATCAATAGGTGAACATGCTGTAGATGTGTTCATTCTACCAACTTTCTGTGTAATTGTATTCTAGGTTTTCATTCCCTACCCACATTTGGAAGGAGCTCACTATGACAGGGCAGAGTCTGAGGGCTTTATCTGAAGCGAATTTTGAAGACAATGAGATCAGCATCAACGTTGGAGGCTTTAAGAAAAAGATGAGATCCAACACATTATTAAGGTTCCCTGAGACCAGGCTGGGCAAATTGCTGAGCTGCCACTCAAAGGAGTCGATACTGGAGCTTTGTGATGACTATGATGACACCAAGAATGAATTTTATTTTGACAGGAACCCCGAGCTCTTTCCTTACGTGCTACATTTTTATAACACTGGCAAGCTCCATGTGATGGGCGAACTCTGTGTGTTTTCTTTCAGCCAGGAGATTGAATACTGGGGAATCAATGAATTCTTTATAGACTCCTGCTGCAGTTATAGCTACCATGGGAGGAAAATGGAGCCAGACCAAGAGAAATGGGAGGAACAAAGTGACCAGGAGAGTACGACATCTTCTTTTGATGAGATTTTGGCATTCTACAATGATGCCTCCAAATTTGACAAACAGCCTTTTGGAAACATCAGGAGGCAGCTCTGGCTTGCTTTGGATAATCCGGGGTACTCAGTGTTAAGCCGCATTTTCAGTGTCCTTTCAATAGTGGTGGTGCTGGGCTCCATTGTGACCATGTGCCTGAACAGCCTCCCAGACTTTCAGATTGTTGACAGCAACGGGAACCCCGAGGAAGACCCTCGCTTTGAAATCGTGGAACATTTTGGTATTGCATGGTTCACTTTTGAACTGGTGGCGAGATTTGCAGTAGCTCCTGACTTTTTAAAATTTTTCAAGCATGCCCTGAATTTGATTGACCTAATGTCTATCCTTCCATTTTATATTACGTTAATTGTCAACCTGGTGGTGGAAAGTAGTCCGACTTTAGCAAACTTAGGCAGAGTTGCACAAGTCCTGAGGCTCATGAGGATCTTCCGCATACTAAAGCTTGCTAGACACTCCACAGGTCTGAGGTCCCTCGGAGCCACCCTGAAGTATAGCTACAGAGAGGTGGGGCTTCTCTTACTCTACCTCTCTGTTGGCATCTCCATTTTCTCAGTAGTGGCTTACACCATTGAGAAGGAAGAGAACGAGGGGCTAGCCACCATCCCTGCTTGTTGGTGGTGGGCTACTGTTAGCATGACCACAGTTGGCTACGGGGATGTGGTGCCAGGGAGCACTGCTGGCAAGCTGACGGCATCTGCATGCATCCTAGCTGGTATCCTAGTGGTAGTGCTTCCCATTACACTGATCTTTAATAAATTCTCCCACTTCTATAGGCGTCAGAAGCAGTTAGAGAGTGCCATGAGAAGCTGTGATTTTGGTGATGGCATGAAAGAAGTTCCATCTGTCAACTTAAGGGACTACTATGCTTATAAAGTTAAATCCCTTATGGCCAGTCTGACCAATATGAGCAGGAGTAGCCCCAGTGAGTTGAGCCTGAATGATTCACTGCATTAGTGTAGAAGTCTGACAGCAGTTTGCATGAGAGCTATCAAGAGCTATGTTTATAAATGTTTTCCTATTTGTTTTTGTTTTGTTTTTTTTTCTAGAAGATAGTGTTGCTGACACTGCACTTTGCACTTGAGAAACTAAAGATATTTCTATTACGAGTTTGCACATTTTCATCCTGTTGCATAAGGGTACTAAATGCTGACTTTTCCTTACAAATGTTACCACTTCCATGACATTAGTGCTAGTGGTATAGTGATGATCTGTTACTTTGTGCATTTTCTCATCCCTGCAGAGAGATGAATGTACCCAAGTGGAATAAAAATTCTCAGCTGTGACATGAGTAATGAAAAAATCACCTGTCACCTATACTGGTGTCTGTACTAGCATAGGACTTCCCATGCATTTTACAATGGTTTGAAACCTGTGAGTCACTGGTACAGGGACACGCCTGCCTGTATTGCTGACCAGCAATTCTGATCATCACTTGCCTGAAAACACCTCTAACTTTGCTTACTGTTGAGTATGTGTGTTAAAATCTGGGTATTCCTGTTCTGAAATGTTACCTATAATCATATTTTTCAGAATCTCTTGGGCATAGAGCTTCCTCTGTTTCCAAGATTAGATCAATACTGAGCCCTCTGAAGAAGACACTCATTTTCAGATAGCTACACATTCAAAGACTACATTTCCACAAGTGACTCTGGGTATGGAGGCCCATATAGAGCTCTCAGGATCCCATTTCCAGAAGGGATCCGCTCACAGCTCGGTCCCAGTGCAGCTTCAAATGTGTTGTATCAGTCCATCAAAATGGTTTTGAGATTAGACACATGAAGATGTGGGCTTTAAACAATTAAAAGCTCCAATGAAAAACCTGGATTTGATTAATGAAGTGAAATATTCCCACATGAACAGTACAGGCAGCGTTTTAGGAACTGACATTCATGTACTGCAAAAAGACTAATTATAAAGATGCCATATGTGATGCTGAGATATAGAATCTAATTTTATCAGTAAAGCTTGAAAGCAGGTGTTGATGACAGACAATTCCATTAAAATTTCTGCCAAGGAATCTCTAAGCAAAAAGTCATTTTCACTCAGGAAGAAGCTCTCAATTTACAGCTAAGGGAGAGTATAAGGGCCTCAGAAGGGAACAGATTAAGAGCTTAATACTTCACTATCTGTGGGTAGATCCTCCTACCTACTTCTGTGATGTAGTCAATGTAAATCCTTTCAAGGGCTGGCATGTACTTGTTTAAAAAAAACAAACCTATGAGAGAACAGATCATATGCAATTTCAAGAGTAATAATGAATCTGCACAGAGTTGTTTTTTGAGTGCTCAGTCTCCTCCCTTACACAAGTGTACAGAGATCAAACACTTGTAGTCAACAGGCAGAAGCCACTGCTTCCCTCTTTTTAGTTCTGTGCTAGAAAACAAACTACTGGCTCTCAGGGGGCAGAACAGCATTTCTCTTCAGATCCTACTGCTTTTCCATCCTATACATTACATATAACGTTCCAATTAATTTTTTTTTGTTAGTTTTACTTGTGAAGACTAGAGAGGTACAGAAATGAAATTCAATATAGTTAGAAGAGAAATTAAAATACTAAAGCTGAAATTGTCTTGTTTGGAAGACTGCTTTTAAACTGTGACAAAGGGTGGCTCAACCAACAAAATAAAGCAAATATGTTACAAATAGGTAATTGTCTCATTTAGGCTATTAGAGGTTGCAGCTTGGTCTGGATCTTTTGATACCGTATCAGGTCCACCCAAAAAACAGAAAGCTGAGCACCCAGGATGGGATTTCTGTTTGCCCAGTGATCTATGGCAGAATACACAGTGTGAAATAACTTAGCCCCCACCCCATTTCTGTTGAACACCCTCCCCTCACATCAGTTAGTAGCTGATTTAGGCCATGAAGTGTGAGGGGAAAGGGTCCTTTCCAACCTTACCAATTTTCAACCCAGCCTGCACAAGTTACAAGTCAATTGGCAAGCCATTGCTTGCTGTCCCTGAAATTGAAACTGCCATATACATGGTCCTGAAGCTAGACCTAGATAAACCTGAATTTAGTGTCCAAACTTGAAACATTTTGCTAAGGTTTACACTTCTGGATAGGGCTGGTTCAATTCAATTTATGCTGACTCCCAAGCATAAATTCAGTACTCCTGTCCCTGATTCACACTGTATGTGTGAACTCTGACACACCCACAGCCACCTAACACACCTAACCTGTGGAACTGAAACACCAAGGAAGAAACAAGGGGGGTGGGCATGGGCAGCACACACCCTCCAGTCAAGGTACATGCTGCAAGGCTGGCAAATTCTCTCACTGATGCAAAGGACACTGCAAACTGTGTCTGTTGGTTGGGGCTTTTGGAGCACTCAGCTACAACCAGTGGTTTTATCAGTTTCATAAACAGTACTGAGCTGAAAACCAGGGATTTTCAGAGCAGTTATTTGGTGAGACCTGTAGACTTGCCAAAAACCCACAAATTCCCTCAGCTGTTGCTAGTTTAACATTGCAGAGGTTGGATTTAACTTTGCAACACATCATTTCAATAACCTATAGCTTATCTTATGTTCTAGATTTATTATTATTTTTAGGGCTGAAGCTCTGTCATTTCTGCAAATATTGACTGGAATGTGTCCAAATTGCATTTTACTAAAGAAAATGAATCACCCAAGGAATTCCAACTTTTATTGTACTGGTTGAAAGGAATTTTCATTATTGCATTTTTATATAAGTGCTTTTGATCAAAGACACTAAACAAATAAAGTACTGAAATTTAAGGTGTTCTTATTATCATGACAATTACTTTACACAGTACACAGGAATTCCTTTCATAAACTTAACTAACTCCACGTTAAAAGTAGTCACATTTTTGCTCCCCCCTCCTCCTGAAGACCATTCCAGAGCTGTGCTGCTCTCCAAGGCTCGCACAACTTTTAGCACAATTTTATTAATGGATGCTTTATACCTATATATATAATATACTAGTATTTTTTTCTTTTGCCAACACTTCAGTTTAAATATTTCATTTTCCTCTTAGTGTATTTATAGACAGCAACCATATGGCCTTGCATACGTATTTTCACAGGTTTATACCTCTCAAGCTTCCTTTTTTCTTTTTGCAAGTCCTGTTCCCCTATCCACTGTAGGGGATGTAACCCTTTTTATTTTGCATTACTTCTGCTTAGATTTATTATGTTTGAGCACTGGAGAGTATTGTACAGCAGTTTTAATATTTGCTTATGACTAAAAGAATTTTTCACTAAGCAGAATAACAATTTAATGATTTAAGTAATGTCGCTGTCTTAGCTGCCCCAAAATATCCAGGTGAGGAAGAATAAGGCACACCTTTCCTGCTATTTTATGAAGTGAAGTCTATTCTAGTGCTGAGAAAACTTATCTCTCAATCAATAAAAACTACAGGAAAATATTTATCTTACACTTTGAAGAAAAAATGCAATCTCTCGCAAGCCTCACAGGGAAGAAGAGGTGGGACAGTTTTTGCACAGTCAGGACTTTTGCCAGACTTCCTCACTCACTGTGTGTGAGAGCAGGGCATCTGCACTTCCATAAACCACAGTGTCAGACCTGAGGATGAGAGGACTGATGGGCCACATTCTCCAGGGCTGGAAAACTTCCATGGTCAGAAAGCTCCTTAGTATGGATGTGCAGTTTACTGAAGAGCATTGCACGGGCCCGTGCTCCTCGTGCCTGTGACAGTCCCCTTCATGGCACAGTGAAAATGCTGTGCCTACTCTCTTATGTCTGAGAGCTTTGCAGTGTTTCGATGAGAATTGTGGTAATATTTCAAATGAGGCATCTTCCTTTATTGCCAGGAATAAACTGTTAGAGAATCTGGACTTCTAGTACAAATCTAGGCTATTATGAGAGTCAGAGATGCCCTTGAGAAGCAGTATGTTACATTACGTTCCTGAGATGTAAAATCTATATATAGATTGTGATTAAGCTTTTTATGTATATTCAGATTTTGTGTTATTGCCTGGTTTATTACTCATTTACTTTCATCAGTTGCTAATTCTCTCTTTCCCTGCAGACCTTCCATTTTGAAAACATACTGGTTTTTCCTCCCACATTATATAGAGCATGGGCTACTTCACATTGCAAACTCAAAACCAAAAAACTTTGCGTTTAGTTTTCTAAATTTAATACCTCCAGTATTTGTATCTTTTTGTATAGAACTTTACAAGCCTGCAGGGAACCACTTTATCTGGTGGTCTTTGTACTGTGTGTCTTGTCCCGCTGTCCCAATAGTGTGTAACACACTCAAGAACTCAGTTTTGTGCCACAAAATGGAAATTAAATGCATAAAAAAATTATCTTTCACTAGGGATCTAGAAGTGATTTAAGTTTCAGGACATTTTGAGTATATATTATAATCAAAGAGAAGCCTAGGGCTCATTGTGAGGGTAAGTTTATTTTAAACATGCATATCAGGCTAGATTTCTATTCTTAGAAATGCTCTTAATTGTTGATTGTGGTGGGGAACCCACATTTTTCAGTTGAACAAACAGTACAAGCTTCTTGTTCTCTACCTGACAGATTAAGGACTAAACAACATACCACCAGCATTTGTAGGCACTAAATCAACTTGACACGACCTTTCATCTCTTCCAAAATAACCCCATCCCTGGAGGCCCCAGCTGTGCACATATAAGCAGCAGAAAGCCTCTGGAGCAACTGCTCCTGCTGTGCTGGTTATCCATTTCCTCCCACAATACTCCTGACTTTAATCTACCTTTGATGGTGCTTTCAAACAATATTCAGCCCAAGGCAGCACTCATATCCCTTGGTGAGGTGTTGTGCCAGAACTATTCTTTTCTCATTATGTTACTCTGATTTTCTTTTCCAATTTATGCACCTGGCTTCCCATTAAGTTACACCAGAAATTAATTTGATCTCCCTTAACTAACTTTCAAGTTGCACACTATTCAGACAGGGTAAAAGAATGTTCCCATCTGATTTCTGAAGCATTTTTTACTGATTCTGCCTTTCTCCTTAACAAAAAAAAAGATTATGCTTCTCATCTGAGAATAATTTACGGGGTTAAAAATAGAGCAATGGGTAATACATTATTCAAAGCAACAGTTCTACAGAGCAATCATTGAAGCTGCTAAGAAACAACTCTCATTAAAGATTGTGGATCTCTTCACCTCTCAGATATAAAATTATGAGTTGTCAAGTGGAGGAAGCAAACTCCAAACAGTCTAGAAAGTGTTTCCCAAGATCACATGACACTGCTGGCAAAGGTCTGCCTCTGGAATTTATTTGCCCTGCTAAAAATGAGGATGGAGAATCATCTCACAGGTGTTGGCACTCACACTGACCTCCCAGTGCAGAAATTTGTTTGCCTGACATCGCCTCACCCTTTACACACAACTCTAAATCATGTAAGTCCTCACTTGGATAAACACATGAATTTGCCATAAGAAGCAGTGGCACAAACCCAGCATTTCAGCTTCACAGAAGTGCAAAGAAACATCAGCACCTCCCACTCATGCTTTTTTTTCCTTTAAGGGTACTAATGGGCTATGGCTTCTCACAAATCCCCGTTCAGATATAAACAGGGCTAAGTGTTTCAGGAACGGGACAAAGACTGCTATAAATCTGACAAATTCTGTTACAGATCTAAAGCAGCCTAAGAGCTGCCCACTTTCAGATGCACTGTCCAACATCTGCTTGTTGTCACCCAATGTGCAGGTGCTCTGTGTGGTGCAAAATCTGTGTAGCTTTGAGCAGACTATTCCACTGATGACACTGTTGACTTTCAAAGAAAACTCTTAATCTTACTTGAAGATGAATGGTACTCACACAGCAGCAGTTTGCTTGCCAGCAGATGCTGTGCTGCTCATCCCAGGTCCTGTACCTGCTTCACCCTCTGTACCTGCCACAGCCTGACGTGGCTACACCTGCAGCCTCCACAACGTGTGAGGAAAGGTGATGTGGTGGGATTGTAACATAGCAAAATGAGAGTTCTGAGTTCCTGACTTAGGAACATCAATCCTACCAACTTTCAGTGGAAATTATCCTTTCAAATTACCGTGCTGTTTGTGAAATTCACGTTCTGTCCCATTCTAGGAAATGTTCTGAATACTGACACCCTACCGGAGCCCCCTTAAGGATCATACATTTGATTACCATTAGGTAAATTCTAATTTATTTTGATTGTATCAGTGCCTAGGGCCTAGGCATGTCAGACTATGGGCTAGCACCTCCCTATGCTGGATTTTCCAAGCATGGCAAAAGATAACATTGTGGTTCACTTTTGGGAAAAATCTATTCCCTATGTAATTTCTTTCTTCTTTCCATACCAAGGCTTACCTTCCTACTGCCAATGGTAGCATGATCATTTTTTAACATTTTGATCCCTTCCTATTGAAGGAAGAAGACCTGGATGTGTTTTTCTTTGGTGAACTGATTCTCAGCATTCCCTGTGGGAGCATGCTCTAAAGAAGACAGCTAAAACCAGGGAAGAGGCCACTTGCAAGCACCTTCCAGGAGAGTGGCTGATCCCCATCCTGCTGATTTTTGCAAGGGGCATCTCAGCTGCAGTATTGCAAATGCTTTATATATATAGGGAAATTTTGCTTATGCTTTTGATGGCAAAAATGCTTGTGCCTTCCTTGTATGTTGGTGAGGGCAGCCCCACTCCTGGCTCTCACATTCCCCAAACTGGAACTGTACTGGTGCTCTCCCCGGTGCCACCAGTGCACTGCTGGAGAGCACGAAGGACTCTCTGCTTCATGTCAGTAGCAGTAACAGAGCACTGCCCCATCCACCAGCACACAAAAATACAAATATGCTTCCTCACACTGCAGGAGCCCCAGAGCACCAAAACAATTTAACATGCTGGGAAAGGAATGGTGGTGGCAGGTGTTTCTAGGTGCATTTGATTTCCTTAGGAATCCCTTCAGAAGATTCAGAGAAAGGTCAGTCTGGAGGTACTAGGAATATAGAAGAAAAAGGTCTTGCTAGACAGCTAATGATACCTGAAACAAGACAGCTGACAATTTTTCCATCCTGAGAAAGCAGTATTAAAAAAGCAAAGTGCATCTTTTCATCTTGCCAGAGAAGATGAGAAGAAAGCCATGGGGAATGAAAAGTTAGCTTATTTCAGTTCTGGGCTTTTAAAATAAAGCATTAATCCAATGCAGCCCAGAAAAGAAGGATAAACCTGAAAGGAAAAAAAAAAGCTACAACTGAACAATGTATCAATTCTTTCCTGGCAAAGTGCCCAGGACAGTCATGTCTTGCATGCTTTCATTTAGAGATCTGGACCAAAAATCAGAGACCACCTTCCAAAAGTGTTGACTTCAAATTTCTAAGCACAGCCAGGGTGTTAGACACGCTCACCTCACCTGGGCCAGCTGCAGGGTGCTCCAGACTTGAGGTTGGCAGCCTCACAATATTTTGGGAAGGTAAGGCCATGCAGGTTCTGTCCCTGGCTGTGATGAGGGATCACAGCAGCTGTTTGGCTC
This sequence comes from Thryothorus ludovicianus, assembly GCA_013397245.1. Classification (NCBI taxonomy): domain Eukaryota; kingdom Metazoa; phylum Chordata; class Aves; order Passeriformes; family Certhiidae; genus Thryothorus; species Thryothorus ludovicianus. The sequence continues at coordinate 58,824 of VZTB01008828.1, forward strand.
TGCAGCACACTGCCCAGCCAGCCCTGAGCAGCCTCAATCCACTGATGAGGACAGAAGCTGGAAGCAGCTCAGAAATGGAGCACTCTCTCTCCCAAGAAAGCCTGGATGGTTGCTCCTTGTTCTAAAGCAAAGAGCTGAACTAAACAGTTCACTTTAGTCAAACACTCTGCAAATAAGACTTTCTCCTACTCGAGCTGAAAGATGGGACCAAACTGCTGAGCTTTTTGTGGAGGCAGTAACTGAAGACAAGTGCTGTAAGATGTATAAACTTGTCAGTTGATGGGCTGAATAAATCAACGCTAACTACACTCTAAAGGCTTCAAAATTATATCTACTCTTGGAATAAATTTGCATTAATTTTTGGGATGCAGGACTACTCTAATGCTGGTTCTATAATCCTAGAGATCCTCAATTCCTTACTTATTCTAATAATTACATATTTGGGGGTTGTTTGTCAACAGAAGTTATAATTACACTAACTAGGAGAAATAGGTTTCTTTGGTTTGTTGAAACTAATACAACACTATTGCTATTGATTTTACCCACATTACATTGTGGAATGTAAACAGCCTCAAAAACTAATCTATTTTTACAAAAGCTGAGCAATCAGTGGTGGATATGTTTCCTTAGCAGGAAAGATACCCACATACCTGTAGTGGGTTACCAAATTGTTTGTGGTTGTTTCAGAGTTTCTAATGGGATGAGGAACTCTTGGAATGAGTCAGAGCAATATTTCAATCATATTTATTGAAATACTGAACCAGTACTCATCACGTCAGAGAATTCTGTTCACTTTCTGAGGTAAATCAGCTTTGGGCTAAGCAATTGTATGTGTATATAAATTGGTGCAGTGATGAACATTAATACAGTCACCCCATTATTTTCTGAACCGTCTCAAGGCCACTTTCTGTAAAGATCAACTAACATGAAAAGCAACCCAAAATTTCTTCTGGATTTCAGGAGACTCAGAAAAAGTTAATTTATTAATTGTACTTATATGTGGACCATTAGACTTGTTTCTGCATTTTTAATACAAAACATTTTGAAAACTTTTAGTCTTCTTTCAGCGGGAAAAGCTGGTATATGACAAATAAATACAACTTATCAAGACTGAAATAACACCTGCACTTTTAAAAGAATCTCATGCTTTTGGATATGGTTGCTATGAAAAATGGTACTTCTACTTAATCCTTCTTCAAATAATCTCTGACCTCCATAATCTCTGGACTATGACACCTGTTTTCATGTGCGATGAGAGATCAAAAGGACACCTCTTGCTGTTAAGCCTATATACCCCATTGTACTGCAATAAAAATGAAATATCAATTGATGCATCACACAAAAGGCTTAGTGTCATATAAATCAACTCCAAAGCTTTTGGTCTCCCTCTTTGATGTATTTGCTGCAAGGCTTTTTTTAACTGTGACCATGCAGGCCTTGGGAGCCCAGGAGGAGTGCAAAGCAGCAGAAAGACCTGAATAGGGAAAAAAAGTAGTGTTAGAAACATCTGAGGGCCACAGCCACCTTCTCATGCATCAATCCTTCCAGTGACACCCAGGGAATGAAAGGAGGAATGGGGGGTGCTTGTTCCTGGCACACCTGTATGCAGCAAAAGAACAGCTGAAGGATTATACTGGTCAGCTCCAAATACTGTCCAGAGGGGAGAAACAGGAGTAGGAGGGCTGAGCTTTCCTCTGGGAGAACCTAGGGAGACATACTGCAATATATAATATCTGTTCTCAGAAGAAATATCCACAGGGAGAGGAATCCAGGTTTTTAGTAAACAACATGGGGCTTAATTAATTTGACAGAGGAAAATATATCCAGGTACATTAGCATATGGCCATGTATATTTACAAATTTAACTTCTGAAGCTGTGATACTTAAAGAAAAAAAAATTTAAGGTCTCTGGGGTTTGCAGTGCCATGGTAGATGGTGAATGCCATTGTTTTCCCCCATTGTGGCAGACAGAAAATCTGTATTTGAACTCAGACTATAATTTAATTCCTTCCAATGTCTTCGTGCTGCCTGGGTCTGGGCAGATCCCTGCTTAGTGCCCAGTTTATCCCCTCAGAAATTTCTGTGGCCTTTAGAAAGGCCTGTTTGCACTGAACAAGTACCAGCACCAGGCAAGAACTCTGGCAGTTTGCCTACAGCACACGAAAACTTCCTGCTCCCACCATGACTCCTGGCAAAGCTAAATCTGCACCCACAGGAGGAACCTGAGGCTGAGGAATAGTGCTAATGCACTAAGAAAGGTCCTGGCACAGGGCAGGGAGAGATTGTTAGCTGATGCCATTACACAAACTCTTCCACTGCACTGAGGTGATTTCCTAAATATTTTTTGTACATCAATAAGAAAACAGACACAAGGAACTTTATCTTTCCCAAGGGTTAAACATGCTTCTCAGACTCCTTGGTCTGAACAAGCCTTATTGGGAGCTATGGCCATGCTGCAGTCCAGCCAATGAAGTAAAGTGGCATCAAAAGCTGTTTGCTGCCACAGCATGGCTTTCTCCCTGAGAGAACAGCTGGCTCCTGCAAGGCTTCCCAGGCATTGACTTGAGCTCAGTGCTACCCTGCTGGGGATCAACAGCTTCCAGATTCACACTGAGTCGCCTGGCAAAGACTCCCTGCTGCCTGTTGGTTCCTCATGCTCTGCAGGAGCCTCAGTGCCTGCACCATGGCCTGGCAGGGAGAGGAGCAGGAGGACAAGAGAGGCTTCCAGCAGGGCACAACACCTACATGACATCCTGAGCAGGTGCACAGCCCATCCAGCCCTCTCAGTAAAACCATCTCCATCCATGTCTGCCCAGGGCTGGAGCATGCAAAGTCTCTCCATGCACAAATGTTTGCCATCAGAAGCCTCTGTAATCCCAGAAAGGAGTGGGGAAACAAAGGAGGAGAAAACATCCCCACTTTGGTGACTTTGATTAGGTTCTTTGCCCATTTTTATTTACTTGGCACTGTTATGGTATGTTTCCATTTTATAAAGTTTGAAAAAATTAAAAACTATCATTAAAGTAGCAACAGGATAAACAAAGCATGAACATAGAAGACAATAGACAAAATGGAAGAAAATCAGATGTGAAACATCAACTCAGAGCAGTAAGTTGTACAGATGACTACCTGATTTGCTTTTGTCAGCCAACACATTTTTACCTCACATCCACAGTCAGCCTCATAAGCAGCCTGGCCAGGTGCAGATGTCAAATTCTTTTTCTTCTCTCCCCAAAGAAAATTTTAAAATATTATTTCTTCCTGTTTCTGTGACAAATATCACTCTTCTTCAACCCAGATCACTCTCTTAAGGCCTAGTGAAATGAAGTGTGAATCTATCCTGAGGACTGTGTAGCAAATAATGGAAAAAAACATAAAGCATCTGTTGGTCTGGGACTAACAATTATTCTGAAAGATTTGATTAGAATCTGAACATCCTTTCAAAGGAAGGAAAAACAGGACAGTTGAGACTTCACTTCAGTGATCTTTGAATAGAAGGGAATAAAAGCTGTTGCTGACATTTGCATGCCACTATGTCCAAAGGACACTTGTCTCAGGGGATGCTCTTAAAAGTAATGCCCACATTCATTTTCCTGAGCAGGAGGAAGAGAAGAAGGAAAATATGGGGAATTTTCACATATGCTTTAAAAATGCTAACAAATGAAAGCAAATCAAAATGGATGAGAGCATACAGTGTAAAAGATAGGCCCTTTCCAGAATGAATGCACTGAACAAAGAGGAGAAATACATTTTGTGGAAAAGTATTTCACAAATGCAGCTTATGGTCTTCACACTAAGCCATCAATATAATTTGCCTTTCTCCAAAAAGCTTAAGCTATTACTCCATCTGGCACAACACAATAATGAGAAACAACCTGGGCTACCCAGGACGTGTCTTCTCCAAGGTTTTCATTGTCAGTAGTGGGCATAACACGGCTGCATCATAGTCTGGCACAGAAATATCCCACGGCAAATTTCCCAGCCAGCTGCATGACACAGCCACAAGTTGCACCAGGGCAGGTGTTAATTTGGTATTGGGAAAAAAGTCCTCACTGAAAAGAGTGTCAAGCATTGGAACAGGCTGCCCAGGGAAGTGGTGGTGTCACTGTCCCTGGAGGTATTGCAGAAACATGTGCATGTGGCACTGAGAGCCATGGTTTAGTGTGGAGTTGGCAGTGCTGGGTTAACAGCTGGACTCGATGATCTCAGAGATCTGTTCCAACACAAACTATTTAATATCCATCATTGCCTTTGGAAACAGAAGGAAATGCTACCACAAGCTGGAGTCCTATTTAAGAATTTTCATGTATTTAAGAATGGGAAGAAATAAAGATTTTCTTACTTCATGAGGTCTTTTTGATTAGCTTTATAACCAGGTGTACACTTAAGAAAAAGTAACCCTCACCATGCCACACTGACAGAACCACATGCACTCCAAGTGCTCCACAGAAGTTGCACAGTACACGTTCTGCCTGGAAGCACCAGTGCCTTTCCATGGTGAGCCAGGCCATTCCATGTACTTGGGCAGGGGTTCACACACCATGAGCCATATTTATATCTGAAAATTCACACACTGAATAGAGAAGCAGCCCAAAGCCACCATGCACACTCATCAGAATACACTGTGCAATGCAGATAAGCTATTATTTACTGTAAATAAACAGTAAATAATTATAATATCCAATAAATGTCATATTAATTCAGATTAGCAGCAGACCTTCGTGGCTTCAAACACACTGTGGTGCCCTAAGGAGCATTGGTCATGAGTTCCTTTTACCAAAATATATTTGTGGCAAGATATTAAGAGAATAACTTTTAAAATTCAGAAAAGAAATGGGCAATGGAATTATAGTCAAGACATTAAAAGTAGTCACTTCTTCTACTTAAGTCTGTCCATTACCCATTGGTTTTCTAGTGTGATGATAACAACAAAGGAACAACTGAAACCCCCTAGGTCCATTAGTACCTCCAAGTAAAGAGTGTCTAAGAAGATGGCCAAGATATTTGGGTGATCCTCAGCTGTCTCAGGATTAGGCCCTTAGCAACATCAGACTGCAGAGAAGAACTTCCACAGAGTACTGAGGATTTCTGGCCTGATCCACTTTCATGGGATCCTCAGACTTCTAGTTCTTGCAGCACTGTTGTGATCTGGAAAAATCCGTTCCAGAACTGACTTTGAGAGACGTGGGTTTCTGTGCTCACAGGGTTACAGAAAGGAAACAAAACATGAGGGATAACTACAGAAATGAACATTAATGGTTACTATTAAGATAATTTTGCTTCAGTTAGAATGAACAAGTCAACAATTATACAGGAAAAATTAGCTTTTATTAAAAACGTTTAGTAATAAGCAATGATTTTTCAAAAAATTTTTAACTTACTAAACCTAAACATACAAAGTCAGAAGCAAACAAGAAATTGCTTGGTTAAAATCTTATTGAAGGTTAACTTGTCAGTAGTTCTATTAGATTTCCTGCAAGGCTTGCTTTTAAAGTATCTTTTTTATTGTACTATTGGCTTTCCTTTACAGAGATGCTCATTCTCCAGTAGAGATGTGTAGTTAACAGCATGGATAATTTGATTCATTTATATGAACAGAAGAAAGAAAAAATAAGTTGCATCCATCTCTGAGTACAAAACCTATTTCTCTATGTTAATGCTTGCACAGGATTCAGAGGTCCAAATACTGGCTGCTGAAGCCCAAGGCAGATCTTACACTGACTACTTTGCACCATACCACAATGGCAACATGCTGATTTCATATTAATTCATGAAAGTATTCTTTGGTCACAAACATCCTGTACCTACCTGATTTTGAGTACATTAGACGTTTTTCACCCTTTTAAGCAGTTTATTTGACACATAAGGATAGAAAAAAAGGATGTCATTTACCTTCTGATAGCTTTCAGATGTAAGACTGCAACAGCTCTAGTCTGAAACAGCCTTTTATTGGAGTCCCTCAGGATGCACAGTTCCTCTTTAGGGTACCACATTACTGAAGTTTTCAGAATATACAAAATAAGAAATTTGTGATCATTTTATATTATTGTCTATTACATTGTAAAGCCACATTCCTCAAACCCAAAGTCTAATTTTTGGTGTGAAAAGTTTAAGATTGAGTAAGGGAAAATCTAGTTGCTGAGGATGCAGGTAAGAGTGTCTAGACAATGACACTTAGCTTAAAAGGCACACCAAGAAAAGGCAAGCTAGGTTCCTCTCCTGATGGTTTAAACCTGTTTTATATTTTCTCTTATATATATATATAGATATGAATATATGTGTGTGTGTATCTACACAAATCAATGTATGCACACACACCTTTGAGTTTTTGAGAACAGAAAATTCAAGAAGTAGAAATTACTTTAAATAAATAAGAACCATAGTAATAGGGGGAAGTTGGTACTGTTATTTTTTCCTGCATTATGATTATAATCCAATGACACGGTGATATATTTATGTCATTTTTTACTTTACATCATTTCATTGAATAAATGTGAGGCATATGACTACCAGGTGCATTTTATCTTGCCTAAAGTAATTTTTATGGATCTTCTGTGTTCTTGGATTTTCACAAGGAATGGTCATTGCTCTAAGAAGTATGAAGAGAGTTGAGCATAAGGATGTTCTAACAATCACAATTCAGATTTATTTGCCTCTAGGGTTTACATGTCAGAGCGTGGTGTGCATGCAAACACAGAGTGACGAGGACAGCGACGGCTGTGTATGGCTCAAACCCAAGTACTGGCACCAGCGTGGCTGTAGGACACTGATCCTGCAGGAACTTTTTGTTTCCATTGGCATAAGCTTTGTGACATAATGCATCACTTCCAAAATCTGCACTGTTCCACCCAAATGGTCCACATATGTTGACAATTAATGTTAAGAGGTCTGAGATGATTACTAACTTCCAGAAAACGTTTAACAGAAGATGCCCATACAGTAGTCACCAGTAAAAGTTTAACAGCTGAAGGCTGGATGTAAAGATCTTTTCAGATGCATTGTTTAAAGAAGTATGACTGTCACAGTGAAGTTATTTACATACAAGGCAACAATAGTAAAGATTTCAATAGAGAACACAGTAGATTGTTCAGAGAGTGGATCACATTTTCTGCTAAGTCTGAAATATTTCTCACAATGTTGTAAATTCTACCAATAGATATTCCACAACATAAACCAGACAAGAACTTGTAAAAAGCTATTAAGAGCTTGGTCCTGCATTTCTGAGATCCCTAAATCTACCAACAGAAGGCTAAAGGAATTTTGAACGTTTAGCAATTGCAGGACAAACCTCTCAGAACACCATTAAACATTGCTTCTTTTCTATACTTATTAAATATAAGTATTCAATTTATTTTCTTTGGTATTTAAATTACTATTCCTTTGTAGCTATAATGTGAAACAAAAAAAACCACAAAGCACTAATAATTCCCCTCTCCCCTCAAAACAGTGATTAAAAAAAACCCCAAATGAAACATAAAACATATCCAGAAAGTGTAGCTGTTACTTCATTATAAAACTACAGTGCAAAATAGAGGTTTATACTGGTCAGAATTGCAATAGCAATTGGAAGTTTACACTTAAGGAGTGACTGTAAGTATTGCTTCTCCTGAATAACAAAAATTAAAACTGATTAGGCACTTGTTTCCTTGTTTAATGACAGCTGACTCAGTGTGCGTACAAATGACAGAAATGCTCTCTCAAAGAACGCTCTGTAGTGTAACTACAACTCAACTACAACAGTCCCTGATTCAGGAGGGCAGAAAAACATGTGCCAATTATTTACTTTATTCCTCAATTTTACTGCTATGAATGGGCTGGATACATGTTCAAGTGATGTCCTGAATCAGGATACTTGTTGAAATTGAAGTTTTAAAAGATAATAGAGTGGTAAGCAGCTTTTCATATACTACAATAGCAACTTTATCTAATTTGACTCTGCTCTCCACAATATTATCCTAATACTTCCAAACAGAAAACAGGCATAGAAAATAAATAGGATAACCAAAGATTACATAATAAATATGCTACTAAGTGGGAGAAAAATACATTGCAATATAAGGCTCGGTAGTGTTGCACAATCAAGAAATCATTCCAGGTGCTCCAAAACACAATTCCAATGTACAACACTAAGTTACCACTACACACCTGAAAAAGATTGGGAAGTAACAGATTAAATTTCTATTACATTAAACATTTGAAAATGCAAAGTGTTTCGCTGCCTTTGCAGAACACTATATGAATGTTCTGGACTGCTGCAATTGTCACTGCTTGTGGAGGAAAATTTAACTGATTGGATTTTTGAAAACTCTCATAACTGAATTCCTTCTGACTAACAAAGTTACCAGTGTCCACACTGACTCTTAGTATTATGTTTGAAAGAAAAAGAAACTCAGAAATTTTGCTGCCTCCGTTTCTTTGCATCCATTGCATCCAGGATAGGTTGCCTCTTTGCAGTGTACCTCTGACGGAGCTCCTCGATTTCTCGTTCCATCATAGGGTCCAAAGCCTTTAATCTCATCTGTAATTCTTCTAAACTCAGATTCTTTAACTGCAAAACAACCAAACAAAAAACAGTCCCACAAAAGATATTAGAAAGTGTTCTCAACAAAAAAGAAAGTCACTGCCTTTCATAAGCCTTTAATTTACAGCTGCAGGGGTTTTGCACACTTGGAGTCAATACACATACATCTAACTGTTGATAAAGCCAAAAGCCTCAGTATGCCCCACAGTAAATAACAGCAAATACACATAGTACATTTAATTTAAAATGAAAAAACCTTTGCAAACCTTGCAAAAAAATTGCAAATAAATACAGGGCTGGAGTTTAACTCATTAGGCTGCAAAAATCATGCCACAGAATACAAATATATAAATATATATACATATATGTATTTTCATGTATATAACCTATATTTCATAATCAAATATTTTTAAATTTCTTATAGAAGCCTGAAAAAGAGACAGCTGCTGTGAGTAATACTCTAGACAGATATTTAGGAGTACTTTCTGATAAGAAGGACAAGGCACCTCTCTTCCTTAACAGACTGGTGTCAGAACTATTCAAAACAAATTGCTAACAGTGTTTTAATTATTTTTTAAATTATGTGAAATAATTTCCTGAATTCATGGGGGGTTACCTTTGACCAAGTTCTTTACTCTCAAAAAATATTTTCACTGAATGTTTACGAGTTCATTATGTTTCACTCATTAAAAGTGACTGATCATACAACACACAAATGATTTCACTGCCTTGCTGGCTGCTGCCAACAAAGGTTGGAGTCTTGTCAGATATTGGGGCATGTTGGGCACTACTGCTCCACCTGCTATTGCAGGGAACAATCTGCATTCGAAATGTGTTGTCTGGTCTATGTGGTTTTCTCCTGATGTAATTTAGTGTCTTTCTGCATTTCTCTCCTGTCAGAATTGCCAATGTGCCATTATTCTTTACCAGTGTGAAAAACAGTCAGCAAATTTCAAATAGCACATGTAATTTCCTCTTAGGAAAGGGATAATCTTTATTTTGTTTGCAAATACTCTGACATTGCAAACAAGCACACTATCTAACTCATGGGTATAAAACAGTACTTCTCTGAATCAACTACTAATGAGTCAATACTTCATTCATGAATCTAGGGCAGGCTTCCATCAACACAATCTGATCTGTTTTTCCTGAGGAATTAACTGCTATTTTTGATCTTTATCAGCAATTGAGACATATAAAGTAGCAACACATACTGCTACTTACAGTGCAAACCCCAGCATTATGACTTCTACTAACAGACCACACTGTACATAGTGAACAAATAATTTAAAGTCATAATAAAGAGAGGGCATGTCAGAAATGCATAACAGAGCAAATGGAAAAGATGCATATTTTCATGCAACATCATTTTAACCATAAGATTCCTAATGAAGAAAAGAATTAAACCCCAGGTATCAAATATCACATATCTTTGAGGACCAAAGATCCCAAGACCTGCATGAGACTACAGATGTGCTCAGCAATGTCAGCCTTACAGAATCACAGAATATGCTAAGTTGGAAGAGACCCACAAGGATCATCAATGTCCAGCTCCTGGCCTTGCACAATACGGCCCCAATCCCATGCCTGGGAACATTGTTCAAGCAGTTCTTGAACTTTTTCAGGTTTAGTGCTGTGATCACTTCCCTGGGGACTACCCTCTGGGTGAAGAACCTTTTTGAAACACCCAATCTAAACCTCACCTGACACAACTTCAGGCCATTCCCTTGGGTCCTGTCACTGGGCACCACAAAGAAGAGATCAGTGCCTGCCCCTCCTCCTCCCCTCACGAGGCAGTTGTAGATGACAATGGAGTCTCCCCTCAGTGTCCTCCAGGCTGAACAGATCAAGTGACCTCAGATGTTCTTCATACGGCTTCTCCTCCAGACCCTTCATCATCTCTGTTGCCCTCCTTTTGACACTTTGTTTGCCCTCCCTTGCTCTCTCCCAAAGACTCTTCTCCTTGTGAAGGAAAGAGTTGCCTCCCAAGGCATCAAGTATCATCCATTTTACTGCACTCCTCCCATTTCACATGTAGAAAAAAGGATGGGGGAAAAGGAACTCCTCAGTCACAAAGACTTTTGCAGAAAAAGATCTTTTCATTTTCAGAGAAAGACAAGATAAAAAGCCTGCACTATTCGATTTCATTTTAATTTTCCATTGGTATATGTAACTGGCACATGACACACTTTTCAGTGAAGATATTCTCTTAGAGGAGTTAAGTGTCAGAGATTTTAAGAATAACGGGAAGAGCTGACAGTGCCGACTCCACTGTTTAACTGATCCCAGCACAGCACAGACGAGAGGAGCAATAAACCCACGTGTGACAGGAATAATGCATTCAGCACATGTGACAGGAATAATGCATTTGGGGCTCCACAGACCAGCAAATGCCTAAGGCAGACACTGAATAATCTCGGTTGTGTGTTTTGTCCCTACCCACTCTTGGACAGCCACTATTCTCTCTCAGTCACCACTGTAGACATCAGACTTAAACCGCACAGAATAGACTCCAACTGACGTAATCACATAATTATTCTGCCCTGAAAAACATTTTTTCATAAATTAGCAGAGAAGAATGTGGTGGGTGAGTTTTTATTTAAATTTCAATCAAGAAACAGAGCCAGCAAACAGAATTAACGACTCTTTAAAGATCACAGACAGCTGGGATGAATATTAAAACATAAAGAAAATGAATTTTTTAAGTCAGAGACCAATAATCTTTCAGAATTATCTCAGACATGCCACCCAGGAGATCTAGATAGCCACAGTACTCATCTATATGAATGGCTTATGCTCAGGACATTTAAAGGAAGGAAGTGGCAGAAAACAGAAGTTAGGATCTGACCTATGTGACAACAGATGAGAAAACCACTTAATCAGTGACAATCTGAGAAATATGTGTGTGTAGCTATGCACATATATATCTCCTTGGCAAATTTAAAAATATATTTCTTAGACTTCTGGCTGTGCTATAGGCATTACCTCACAAACGCTAAAAGCCTGCAATAATCCAAACACGGAATGCAACAGCAAATATATCAAATAAGATGTGTAGAAGTAACTCAAACAAGATATTTCATTACTCCTATGTAATTTATTGCCCTGCATGAATAAATATTTTGGTTCAAATTCTTAAAAAGAGAGCTCAGCATTCTTTTACTTCCACTTGCAAACAGTTTGCAGTTTAAACTGCCATAAATAATTCACCAAGTACCTTCTAGCAGCAGCTACTGGGCCTACTGGCATTAATGGGAAGGGAGAGGGAAGCATTCAGTAGCACAAGCTACAGGACTTCAGAAAAGCTTTAAATTATATTTCAGTAGCTTTTAAAAAGCTGTTAACTGTAACAATTAAATTGTTACAATTACAATTGTAATCAGGATAGCATTTGTGTGACAATAATGATAAGCCCATTTCTGCTACTCCAAATAATGGACTGAATCAAGTCCTTTCAGAGATCAAACACTCACAACCACATAAGAGACAATAATTAGTCTCAGGATGGGCCACTTCCAAGACAGAGGTTTTAATGGAGTTTCTGATAGCAGCATTTGCCTTCACTGGGACCCCTTATCTCACCAGGTAACCACGTGGATTTGGGAAAGCAATAGTCCAACTTATAATGCCACACACAGACACAGCCTTTTGTAGTGAGTACACATACCCACTACGCCAGAAGAAAGATTAGGTGTACAAAGATAAAAGTTTTCTCCTTAAAGATGTACTTGTTAACCTAATCTTTAAAGAGAGCTACAATGTATAGGCGATGCAAATCAAACACAGAAGTCAAATCACCACCAGAGCCAGATGACATTAAATAATTTCTCCTCAAAGCTGATGTATTCTCACGGTCACATGCAAAGAAGCCTCACTGAAATTCCCTGCTTTGCCAGAGCAAGGGACATCAACTTTGCCTATGAAGAGACCAGACAAGAGTCATCCTTATGGGACAACTCCCAGTGCTGAAAGCTGAGTGCCAGCAGCTCCTGTGTCCACCTTCTCCTCTCCCTGAGACAGGGGAAATCCTGGTGGGAGGCAACCTTTCAGAAAGGAGTTCCATCAACCCAAGTTTCCAGTGGCAGAAGCATCTTTCAGCAGCACCAATCTAAGATGGTACAAACAGAATAAAAGCATAACTAACTTTCTAACTTAACTACAATTTTCAGTATAATCTTACAAAAAGGCAACTCAGCCACACACTTGGGAGACCAGTAAGTCTGGAAACTTGGTACACTTTATCTCAAGCTTTTAGCAAATGGGACACTAATCATTTAACTCCTCCTTGCTCATTTTTCAACTTATTTGTAATAGTTTAGAGGCTTTTCCATGAAAGGCCACACATAGATGTTAAAAAGGAGCAGGACAGATAAGGAATCGTTAGCAAGCTTTTTTTAATGTGACTGTCCTCTTTACACTGGGATACAGTAAAAGTCCAAAAGTTGAGGCAGCTCCAGGCATGAAGTGTTCCAGTTGCCATCAGAGCACAGGTCAGAGCTACAAGGGCTCCACAGACAGGCACACTGCCCTTGTGTGAAGGTGGCAGGAGCCACTGCTAATCAGCCCAGGGCTTTAAAATAATCCAGCATGATCACACAAGGTTTGTTGAATACAGTGCAAATTAGCATGTCACAGAAGAATACTGACCCTGGACGGATGCCAGGCACCCACCAAAGCTGCTCTATCACTCCCACAGCTGGACAGGAGAGACAAAATACAACAAAGATTCACAAGCTGAGATAAGGTCAGGGAGAGATCACCCACCAAATTCTATCATAGGCCAAAGAGAACTGAATTGGGGACACTAATTAAATTTACTTATAACAAAATCAGAGCAGGATAACGAGAAGTCGATGAATCTCAAAAACACCTTCCCTCCACCCCTCCCTCCTTCCCCCACCAGTGGAGGGAGACAGGGAATGGAGGTTTTGATCAGTTTATCACATGTAGTTTCTCATGCTGCTCAGGGAGAGTTCTCCTTCTGCTGCTCCAGTGTGGGGTCCCTCCCATGGGAGACAATCCTTCCTAAACTTCTCCAATGTGAATCCATCCCATGGGCATCAGTCTGCACAATCTGCTGCAATGTGGGCCACCCTTCCACGAGGTGTAGGCCTTCCAGGACAGGCTGCTTTAGCATGGGTCACACACAGGATCACAAGTCCTACCAGGAAACCTGCTCCAGCAAGGGCTTCTCTCTCCACAGGTCTGCAGGTCCCCACCAGGAATCTGCTCCAGCACGGGCCTGCCACAGATTCACAGATCTCTTTCCAGCATCCACCTGCTCTGGTGTGGGTCTTCTCCAGGAGCTGCAGGTGGATCTCTGCATCCCCATTTACCTCCATGAACTGCAGGGGCACAGTCACCTCACCAGAGGCTGCAAGGGAACCTCAGCTCCAGCATCTGGAGCTGGAGCCTCCTCCCTCACTTCTCCCCTGACTTTGGTGTCTGCACTCTGCTCTGCTCTGGCCACAATTACCACAGCCAGTACCTTTTTTGTCCTTCTTGAATCCATTATCACAGAGGTGTTGCCACCATTCCTGACTGGCTCGGCCTTGGCCAGCAGCGAGTCCAGAGCTGGCTGGCACTGGCTCTGCTGGACATGAGGGAAGCTTCTGGCAGCTTCTCACAGAAGCCACCCCACTACCAAAGCCTGGCCACACAAACCCGATGTACACCTATGCCAAAAACATTCTTACTCTGGTCATTACTGGTTTCAGGTGATTGGGTTTTTTACGTTTCTTCAAACAGTGACACACAAGGAACTCTTCGCTCACATACTGATACACTCACCTCCCAGAACCAAACTTCTGCAAGGGGAGTGCAACAAGTTTTGTTTTTTTTTTTTACTTTTGGTCTAATTTCTTGCATCCCATATGGACCAGATTCATTTGGATCACTATTTTCAGCAACACAAAGAATAATTATTTGCAATCAATACTATTACCTGCAGGAGGATCTACACTGTATCTTGTATATTTTGTTACCAATCCTCATCAAACCATACTGATAAAAATTCCAGCCAAATGGAGCACTTGGAAAATAGCTGTGCATTCCTGTCTACAGACCTGAGCTCTGAGAAATAAGCTCAGAAGAAGGAGATAAAGCACAATCAAAAATGGACTCTCAGAAGTCCTGTAGTCAAAGAGTAAAATGTCGATCCTGACTAGTGGATCCTACATGTGTCAAGCACAGGAGCCAGAAGGAGGGATATATGTATCTAAGATACTTGGTGGTGCTTGCAGTCCATGGATTTAGGTGAGGGTGTCTGGAACTCAACAGCCACATTTGGCCAGGTTTTATCTGTAGCTATCCAAACTTTTCAGGGGGGAGAAGCCAAAGTTGTGGTGGATTTAGAACACTATAACCTTAATCCATTCTGGACAGCGAGATAAATAAAACCTCTATGCCAATTATGTTTTCAATATGATAAAAGTAGATTTCACTATTAATTTCATAATGCATGAGTTACCATTGCAAACCTCCAGTCTATCCAAGTAATAACAGACAATTATGAAATACAGCTATTAAACTGGTGCAACGAAAACAAGTAAATATATCTTCAGGGTTTAAATTGTTAACAAAATAGATATTCAATCAAAAACTAATCTGTATCAAGTTTGTTGTGTTTACTTGGAAAAACAAATTCTTCCTAGCAACTGCTTAAATGAATCTTACATGTAACATGCCTATTAGGAGCCTTTGATTAAAAAAATATGGATTGTTAATACTATATTCTGAGTCATCTATTTTCCCATCTGCTAGCAATTCCTACAGTATGAATTATCAACAGAATGGCTAACAACAATTACTGCATCAATGGCAATTGCAAAAGGGAGTTACCCATAGCACCTTCTAAGATTTAACCAGTGCATATCTTGGATTGTCTTGTGTGTTAGTTGCCTCAGATAACAGAAACTTTTGTCTCCAGATGTTGACTTCCTTCTGTTGAGTAGAGTTTTCTTTTCTCTAATGGAATGAGTTCCACTGATGGCTTCAAACTCCTTTTCTTTAAATGGCATAAAAAATTAGACTTGAGTCAGAATCCAAAAGGTACAAGGTGGGCATTTCCGCCCAATTTATCTCTATGAATTCACACCCAAAATCTGTGAGTCTCACTAATGAAAAAGTTGTCACATGCTTGAGTGCAAGGAAATACTCCCCAGTTACTGCTGTCTGCTCAGCTGCCCCCCTGCAGCAGCAGGAGGAGAACTGCTTTGTGTTTGCTCTCACAGCAAACCCTGCTGACCCTGCCCAAGCAGTGTCAGGTGAGCACTGAGCTGTCTCAGGCACCCGCTGGCCACACGGCAGAGCTCTGACCTGCTGCCATCCCCAACTCTGCTGCCACTACACTGAGCAAATCAGTCACAAAAAAACGAGGGGAATGGAGTGAGAGCATTTATTTCAGGGCGCCTGAAAAGCAAGAATCCTTGTTGCAATGCACAGTTATACAACTAGAAAAAGGACCTCATTTACTGTAACAATTTATTGGAGAGAAGGACTGACAACTGTCAAAAGCCAAAGTTCATTCCAGAGAACTGCAGTTCCATCTTGGGGGTAAAATAAGCATATAAGAGAAAACAAAACATGGACAAGTTCACGTATTTTTAAAATGTTTTTCTAGGGTTATGTATGTAACGTCCCTGTGATTAATCCCTATTTTCGCTAGTAGAACTCCCTCTGCTCTAACATTAAAACTGAATGTAATTTTAGCAACACAAAGCTAAATCTTAGTCAGTACCATCAATATTTTTCAGCTCTAGGAGACTTCTCAGCTTCATATGAAGTGACATTTCAACAGAAATCACCACTAGGAACAAAACAGACTTTTCTGTAGCATTAGTTCATACTATCCTTTGCATGCTTTTTTGAATATTGCTCAGGGTCCTCCTTTGAGTACATTAAATACTGCCAGCACTAAAATTCAAAAATCATGAGCTGAGTCATTTACCTTCATTAAATTACCCATAAAATTAGATTCCTAAAATAAGATATTTTTAGGAGAAGGGAAGTGTCTTTTTATTTTCCTTTTCATTTCTAAGTCATCAGGAAGCAGCTAAAATCTAAATATTCCTGCAATTAAAAAGGCTATAAAAAGCTCAGGAGAAAAAAATCTAGTAGTCAAAAACTTTAATGAACAATTCTGATTATTGGAACTGAAATCTAAGGAAAAGTACAGCTTATCATGAACAGCAGTGTAAAATCAGCAATAAAGTCAACTTTTGCCTGTTGCAATTTTACCCAATTCCTGACAAAACAGTAAGGCAGTGTGCATTGATGATTTATCATATCCTAAGCATTTTAAATACAGTTTACATTGGTTTTACCTACTATAGTTCTGGTTTTCTTGTAGCCATTAGGCATATAGTTTTCACTAAAACAAATGAACACGGGGAAATAAACTGAAGCAACATATCTCAAAAACTCTGCAGCTTGTACACTTCCATTAATAAGTACCTTCAAGAGCAAATCCTTAGTATCTAAGAGAAAAGTCTAAAAAATAAATTTAAGTGTAGAGAAGGAAAAAAATCCTACCATTCTCTCTTTCTTATGTCATTTACACAGGGTATATTGTTACACTACACGCTAGGGCCTACTGAAGCATGACACTTTAATTTGCTATCATCTTCTCTTTAGAATTTCATCATCCATCACAGACGTTTTTAAAATTACTTTTAGAGTATCACAGGCAAAAAACGTACAGTTTGAAATTCCTTAGAGAAAGTCCTGGTGGCTTTTTATATATCCTGTGATTTTCTATACCAGGAATCTCAAGCTTAATTGTACAGTTTGTCTTGAAGAATACTATAAATGTTTATGGAAGCTCCCAACAGAGTAAACAAGCTAAAGATTAGGAAAAACACTCCATCTGGATACTCACCATGCTGTTTAAACTTCATTGCAAATATATCTGCACAGTGTTGATGGCAAAGTAGCTACTACACCTGATCTAAAAATATGCAGGATTTCCCCTTCAGCCCCTTCTGCTTTTGGAGAAAATAAAAAGCAAGGGAAGAAAAGCCAAACAAAATAACCTCCAAAACATCCTACCAAGCAAAGATACAAAAGTTTAAAAGGAAAAGGAATTCTTTAACTAAAGCCCTTAGTGTAGCAAGTAAGTAGCATCAAAAAGCCAGCACTTAACCTTTCTTTATAGGTCTTTATCTTTATAGGTCTCCAGGGCAAGCGCTTCTGAATGATCCTGCATACCCAGCTCAGCTATCAGCAGGTATCTTACAGTGCCCTTGAATTCACTGTATCACATTTCAGCTACTGCAGCTGTCATTCAGCTACATACACCCAAATGTTACCCTCAGATCCAAAAGTTTTTGCAACTTAAGCCACTGCCTCCCTGACATTTGATTCTTCCATGAAAAGAGCATTTTAAAAACATTCAAAAAATAACAGTATTTTATTTTTCTAAAATACCACTAATCTACACATAAATGCAAGCTGTATTAAGAACAAAGACATAGGCTATTAGGGATGAGAAACATTTAAAAAATTCCATTTGGTTAAGACATCAAAACATTGTAAAGACAAATTTAAAAATGAAAGATGCTCCTAGTTTTGCTGAAGTATTTTGTAAATGCAAAAGTGCAGTGAAAAGTAAAGACATAAGAAACTTGAAGTAGAAGCCCTGAGGTTAAAAAAAGCTGTATTAAAATCTAAGAATTCATTGAATACATAAGGATTTATTTTAAAGCTATTTTTCTTTAATAGTCCATTTAAGATTATTTTTAAAATAGAAAGAAAAATGGAAACTCATTTAATAGTGAGTTTTGACACATAATGCATGCATAGGAATAACCCTCATGAGAAAATCATTTAACTTCAAGAGCAATGCAAGAGGCTAAAAGAATTTTAAACATCAAACCTTAGTGTCCTACTGAGGGATAATATAGGTGAATCTCATATTCTGAGAAGCACAAAAGGTTGATACTCAAAATTAACCAACCAAACTAAATATTCCTAACAGGAAGAGACACAACCTCCAAACCCAAAGTGCACACACAAAATTGTATCTTACTGCTGGGAAACTTTACTTATATTCTTCAAAAGGAAGAAAATTCAGTTTAGTTTAAAACAGCCAATTCAGAGAGGACCTAGGAAAATAATACATTATCTTTAATAAATGGAAAAATGATAGACATACTGCTTGCTGGGGTTTATTTCATGCCAAAACCTTTCTGGAAGTCACGTATGAGAGAGGATGGGTTTCAATCACTACTGATATGAGATGGACAGAAAAAATCCTGTAGTCCAAAAACTCAGGGCAATTTATGAGCAAAAGGTTTATTAATCACTGGGATAAGGAAGAAAACAGAGCAAAGGCAGCAAAAAACTCCCAAGAAAACTGAGACATCAGTTGAAAGCGGCCTGCAAAACATCACAAATTGTGGAATCTGAACTTGCAGCAACTCAATAAAGACTGGGCTAAGCAGAAAGATTTAACTGAGCTGTGAACTGTATCAGGGAGGAGAACCCTGCCTCAGGAAGCCCTGCAGGATACCACCTTGGGAGGGGGATTTGGGGAGGATGACAGCCAAGTACACTGAGCTTGCTTAAGCACCAACACATGGATGCTCCACACAGGGACTGACTGCAGTGAACTGCGAGGGGAGATTCAACCCCCAGCCTGCAGCACCTCTGCCAGACAGCAACAAGTTTTCTTTTTTGTAAAACTTTAAACATCAAGGAGAAGCACTATTGGCTTTTAAAGAATGCATCTGGGTCCACAGTTCCTCAACACTTCTTTATTCTTTCCTCAAACATTTTCCAAGAATCCTTTTTCCTCTTCCAGAACTGCTTGACAACTATTTAGTTTGATGTGGTTCACAGTTTTCCTACAAGATTTGGGTGCCCAACAGCAGCATCCAGGTCCATGGCACCCCTGGAAGGGGAAGGTACTGTCTTCACCCCTGCATGGCATTCAGCAGCTCGCTAGCCACAGGGGCTGGAAACTTCATTTGCTGATGGAAGTTTTAATATTATGAAAACTGATAAAAATTGTTTAGGAAACTCTTTTATTGTGCTCAACAATTGACCAGATTTTTAAAAATCTCTTTACACCAAAACAACAGTTTATTAACTGTTCCTAATGATGCCTTCTCTTGAAGTCCTATCTATAAATCATAACAATCAGGCACTCCAAACTTTCAGCTGGATCATTAAAGTGAATTCAGTTTTTCTTTTGTCAAAATGCACCAGCCGCACATTTGAAAAATAGATCATAAATAAACACTATCAAATAATATTTAATGAATCTGATGAAATCTACTGTATTATGGGCTAAATCCAGTGGATATCTACTGGTTTGCTTTTAATCCAGACTAAATTAAATTTAAAATAAGCGAACAAGTATAGAAAGAGATAATCTATGAATAACACCACTCAGCTAGTAGCTTTTAAATAATATAGTTATCTCTTCTTTTACAAACATGTAGTAGACCACTCCATACAAATAATATACTAAATATAGCCTGAAAATACAGAACAAGATAATCACTGATAATCTGTCATGTCAAAACACATTAATCAAGAGTTCCATGTACCAACATATAACTAAGAGCAACACAAATTTAAAAAGAATAGACCACTCATCCGAATGAACAAGAAATCCAAATAACCTAGACACTAAACAGTACACTTAAATATAATCTAAATCTAGTCTCTAAAACAATCCACCTTGTGAGAAGTGTGATGCTCATTCTGTATGAATTAAAAAACTACACTTATTCATTATGATTCAATAATTCAGTAGCATATTCACTTATGGAGTCCAGAATTGCCAAAATCATGTGCCAAAGAAATATTTTCAAATATTTTGTCTATGACTCAAACATTATTGCAATCAAGCCAACTATCAGCACAGCTCTTTCTTACCTTCACAGAATTATCACCTAGAAAGGTCTCCAGTATTTATTTAGTTGCTTTCTCACAGAGAACAGAGCAACACTAGTTTATTTAATTAGGATTTTCAGATCATAATCTGTTGATACAGTTTTGATGCATTATTCAGTGCTAACAGGTACTGTACAAGCTTCTGTGCCAATGCTGTTCATGAATCCCCATCTAAATTTAGAGTGTTCACTATTCCTCTTCTGCACCTCTGGAGTAAATTACAACAGTGACATAGACCAAACTCAGGAATGGTACAAACTCTGCAAACCCTCATCATGTGAACCACATCTCAGCAGAATCTCTCTGCTGGTTTCCCAATCCATCTCTGGAATGATTATCTAGGGTTCAACTAAGGGCTCAGTTTTCTAGCCTTAAGAATCCATAAAGAAAAAATAATATAGTTGATACAGTATCCATTGCATAGTGTATCAACAATGAAAAGATTACACACTGCACTTGAACACTGACAATGTTCAAGCACAGAACATTGACAATCCTTTAGTGTCTTTTAGATCCCTCTCAAGAAAAACTGCTGGGGATTCAGTCCAGGTTGTAGAATTGATTTTGTGTTTGCAGTTTGGAAATTTCACAATGCACATGGGTTATTTCTTGATCCAGTTATTGCACATGTCTGGACATGAGCACTAGGATTTACTGTCAAAAAACCTCCAGCTCTCAGAAAGATGTAAACACACAGCATACATTCTGGAAGTGATGCAAAAGAAATCCACCTTACGTGGCAGAAGGATACAGGAACAGGAACTTCTACATCCCATCACATGCAGAAAACAACATTACCTCAGATAGTTTAAAATCTGGTATTAATGTACAGCAGCAAATCCTAAGAACCTCAAAAATGTAATTATTTAAAGAATTCCCAGTATCATCTCCCCTTGTCACCCAAAGAGAGAGATGTGTTTTTATTTGGAACTCAAATGATTTTCTGAGTAGATTCTATTGGTGACAGAGAAGCTACTTCTGGCATAAAGCCACCATCTTCTGAAAAGTTTTGAATACAAACTGCATTGTTGAACTTCACCACATATTGAGTAGTGGACCCACTAACCAATTCTTTTTTCCTCGAAGAAACAAAATGCCAGCTCAGGTGTGATGTGGGAAAAATGATACTTTTCTGCTTAACGTCTTTGACACTTGCATTCTTAGAGTCTGAAATCAGAGTGCAATCCAAGTCTCACTGTCCCAACATCCTATCACCACAGAAATTACATTAGAAATTTAAGAATGCCATAGACATGAAGAAGGCAATGTCTAGTTGGGTTTTTTGATATCACTGAAAAGGTAAGGTTTTCATTATAATAGTCCTAACTTCATCTTACATACACATCTATGTACACGAAGTTGAAAATACAAATATTGCAAAAACTATGAGAATTCACAATGCTGTAAAATCAAATACATTAGAGAAAATATTAATTTTTTTTTTTGTTACAGTGAATGTCAAATTCACCAAAGGCTTCATTAAAAGACACACAATGCAAATAATGACTTTACCATATCTTAAAATCCAAAACACAGGAAGAGGTATTTTAAAGTAGCAACATTACCATGTTGCATACAAAAAAATTTGTAGAACTGGTCCATCAGTTAATTTTGTAAAAGAAATAACTTTGCTTGCATTTTCGTTACTGATTCTGACTTTATACTCCATTTGCAGAAGTTTTAGATTCTTGCCCATTTCAATTTCAAACCACATTCCTCTTTCCTCCATCAGTATCTCTTATTGATTTAAATACAGCCTAAGAGAAATATCTTATTCTGTTGATTTTTGACATTAATATCTCCAAATATCTTCCATTCTGGGAGTTCATATTTATGTCATTTGATGGTCTGTATTGCACAAGGAATCTTAGTAATTATGCACTAAATGCCTACTAGTCTGGTTGGTGATGATGTTAGAATGCCAGTCACGATTACCAGATCCTGACCATTAGAATAATAATAGCAAAGGAGTATTTTCAGCAATTTAACAGTTTCTCCTACTTTAACAAATGTACTCTATTTATACTTCCCTAAGTAGAATCACAGTGCATAATAAGTTGCCTAGAAGCAGCAACATTGCAAAACTACAAGGTAAATTAATTAATTGCATTCATTTGCTTAATAGTGCTGAAAATATTTCATCTCTTTCTCGGCAATATAATATCATGCAACATTTTGAAAGCAATATTATTTGAAAATTAATAGTTTTGTTATTTAATGTTGCCATAACAACCATAGAAAATTGTGTAAGAAAATACCAAGCAATAAAGGATGAAATGCCATAGAAACAGATAAGAATAGAACAAGTTGTGTCAGTTCTAGCTTTAAGGAAAATTTTATGCATAGAAAAGCTCATGGACAGAATTATGAAAAGGTGGAGAAACAGAAAGGGCAGTTAATGTTGGAAAATGAAAAAAGTAGTTTTATGGCATAGTGTCAGTGTCCTCCAGCAGAGATTACATGTAGATTAATTGAAACCTCTAAGAAAACTAAAGGACATTAGATAAAAATTCAGCACAGATTATGACAGAAACTTGTTTTACTTTTTGGGTTTTTTTAATCTTCTGCTTATAACAATACTGCTGCAGTGTTGCACTATATAAATAGTCAAAAGCCCTCAAAACCTGAATACAGTAATAGCTAAATTGCTGCCAGTTTTACATGGTTTTCTAAAATTCCCTCCAGCAGAAGGAACTAACAATTGACTTAGGAAGTTATGAAGGAATTCAAATGTAGGATCTATTTTCCTGTAGGTCAACCCACTACTGCACTGTATAATGAATGTAAACACGAGATGGTATCATTTCATCTCTGCTCCTCACCTTTCCACTGACCTTTCAGAGAAAACATCCTGGAGCCTGTATTTTGTTTAACATGGAAGTCATACAGGCTGGATAATATGACGTTCCTACCTATGAGCAAAACATCTTTAACGCATTTATTTCTCCTAAAATAAAAATGTTATACAGATATCTCTGTATCACAGCTAGAGTCAACACACAGAGCAGTCAAATGTAAAGTTTTGTGTATAGCAGAAGAAATAATACATTTACAGCTCTTTGTTTGAAGAGCTGACCAAGTCAAAATCAAACCTCTCTCTAGTGAAACTCCATTTTGGATGTTATCCACTGCCTTGTATTGAGAGCATTATCAAGGAAAAACACTTTCTTATTAGATCTCTCTTGTTTCAAAGAAACAAGACAAAAAAGCAGATGGCATCAAAATGGAGCTCAAAGATGATATCTTTAGATTTGATACAGCAAACATATGGAAACCATTATATAAGGAAAGGAATTGTTGCATAAAATGTTCAGGTGAGATGCAACTTGATGAAAGACAAGAATCTTGGGAGGAGCATAAAAAAGGATAGAGACTAAAGAAGAAGCTTCATTCTACAGCTAAATCTGATCTAATGACAGGAGGTAGCCAAAAGGGCCAGTCCTGCTGTGTGAAACCCTCAGGTTTCCTCACATGACAATCTACTAATTCTGCAACTGTAGGGTGAGCTGGGAGACAGAGGAGGACAAGGGAGTGTTACACATTTTTTGAGCATGACAAATTGACTCAGTCTGACTGATACACGGAAATAACAGAAATGAGGTGGTGTCCCCTTCTGGCATGGCTCAATCTTTTCACAGCTCCCATCTCCTGGGTATGGCAGCCAGCTGTGTCCCTGGCCCCACACTACTGAGGCCACGATCAGCCTCGCAGCATGGCAAAGACAACAGCTGACTACAGGCTCCAGGCCACAACACATCCCCCAGCACAGGTGTGGATCTGCATCCCTCTTCTCAAGAGACAATTAGTAGTAATAGTAGTAGTGAAACTTGGAGCAAATTAACTTCCTTTGAAATCTCCACTTTTGCCAAATTTGGACAATATGACTCAAAAGTTATCAGGATAAACAGCACAATAATATAAGTCTTATTTCCTCAAGAAACAGATGAAAAATACTATACAGCTAGATAGCACAAAAATAATCTTTGTATAGGGTGATTAAAAATTTGAAACACCAGTATGATTAAATGTTAGCAGAAAGCACACAGTAAGACTAAGTATCCCATTTTGGATAAGTATAGGCTGGGGGGGAGATAAAAAAAATCCATGAAAGACAACTGTGCTTTTATGACAAAGTGAATAAAATTGATTTTATACAGTACAACTTCTAAACCATATAAAGTATTTCCCCCAAAGCTCTGGAACAGGATTAGTAGTTTCCTCAAATTCAGTCTGTGTGCAAAACTGTAAACAAGTAATTTAAATGCAAGAGTGGAGGATTCTGCAGGGCTGGGGTCAACCACCACAGCAGCTTTTCTCCTTCTGGTATTCATAGCACCTTAGAAGAAACACAGAGATGGTGTATCCTCAGCACATTTTAAGATTCACAGTATATTTGACAGCAAAATAACAATACAAATACCTGTACCAAAAAATGGCACCACATCTGAAAACCCAACAAGTGAAAATGTAATATCAGCAAGCAAAGCTTTTGGACCAGTTACTTCTTGTAGACTTAGAAAAAGAAACTGTAGACTTTTTTCTTACTTCACAAAAATTTTTTAAATGCCAAATGCCTACAGTAAATGTTATGTTACAATCCTCAATAATTACCAGCAGATCACACAAAAAATGCTTTTTAAAACCTTTTTATCATCTTACAATGTAACCTATTGCAACAGTTTCTTATATTCTTAAATTTCTTTCCTGTTCCAGTAGAACAGGAAAGAATCTAGTATCATATTAATTTATTCTCTACATAAATTTGATCTCAGGTTTATAAGAAGAATATGAATTAGGCCCAATTGTGGATGTAGATGGGGACTTACTCAAGTGCTGAAGTTATACAACAATGGATTTTAAAGCACAATCTAACTTATCAATATTTTTAAAAAGCCCTCACATCCTTGAAGAGGAAGAAATAAAAAAATTCAGGAAAAATTTACAGGTGTTACCGATTTGAATCTTTATGTTGCTTCAGTCAGAACTACTGAATTTCTGACTTGGTCAACTAACAGCTCAGGCAGCCCTGGTTTAATTTGGATGCATTCAAAATCTCTCTCAGAAAAGCCTCCAGCAACTTGGTATCGCATCTTCTCACCACTGTGCAAAAACATTGCTTTATGAAAACCACGATAAATTTTAAAACAGTATATAAATTGCAGAGTTCACAACTGCTGTGATAGCACTGATGAAAATGTGACAACAATCTCAATGCTTAAAAAAATGTTTTAATCAAAATGTTTCAGTGAGGCAATTGATATTTTTACTTTTTATGATAGGTTTTTAAACACAACTAATAACTTTAAACACAACATTAAAAACAACACAACTAATTAAAATAAAGCTTAAGTAACAGTCACAGTTTCATTAGGAGATATTTCACCAGAAAGTGAATGATCTTTGGAATAGAAAAAAACCACAGGAAATAAAAGAAATCTGCTGGTATTGCTAAGTTACCACATAGCCTGCTAGAGCCCTCCAAATACTGAGATTCTACAGCACCACAAGAAAAACTACCTTAGCCCTGAAGTAATTAACACTTTTTAGTGATGAGGACTACACCACCTTGTCCAGTTTTCCTTCATGTAATCCAACTTGCAACACTGAGGTCAGAAGTGATTGATTATTCCAACCTGAACTGGAAAGCAAAGGCAGTGGGGAAAGGGAGGGTTTCACTCACTGTCACCCAGCACACCGCGTGGCCCAGGACCACACAGTGAGTGATCACAGGACTTATCCTGTAAGGCACATGGCTTTTCCAAAAGCAAAGTTTGCAGTGCAGCCCAATTGTATTCAAACTCCCTGTATCACATCCTCGTGACATTTGTGCTAATTTAAAGGATTCAACTAATTTCAAGTGGCTGCTTTGAAAATTTAGAAATTAGAACAAGTCTTACACGGCTACTGTAAGTGACAAAGCTCTGAATGAACATGGTTCAGTTTAACCTTTAAATATGAATACTCTAAAAGAAAGACACCACTTCTTAACATAAGCCTCCTCCAGACTAAAAGTAGAAGCCCTCCTATACTTTAAATGTGAAGTTGCCTGGTATAACTACTCTAGAAGGAAGAAATAGAAAGGAAATTTTGGTACAGAACAGTCAGGAAATTCTTCATTAATGATTCCTATAGATAAGAATATATAAAGCACAAGTGTCAGCATGAGTCTGACACTTTCCAAAACCAGTCTTAAGATATTCAATAAACTCTTAGCATGTCTCCTGTAGACTTCCCTAAACTGATATAAAGTCTTGCTGTCTTTACAGCAAAATTCTGTCTCTTGCCTGCTTTACAGGTAGACATGGCTGCTATTAAGAATAAAAATAATAATTTTCTCTCTGTACTTTTGTCCTCAAAAATCAACATATGTTTTCTTTATGTAAAAATGTAGCAAACAGTCAATAGTAACCACCACAGCAAGGAGAAAAACTCAAAGAATACATCAAGCATAAAAGAAATTACTCATATACGGAAAAAAATATTCCATGTTCATGAATGCATCGAACACAATTCTACTTAAATTTCACAAAAGGTTAGTTGTGATTATGGACTGTCTGGTAACAGGTACCATGCGCTTAGGTGAGTATAAGGCAAAATAAAGCATGAAGTCTGACAGCATAATCAGACAACAAAATAAAACTACTAAAAAAACCATATGGATACGACAGGCAGCTTTCACTTAAATACCTGTCACTTAATCAATTGTCAACCAGCTGTATATAACGTTCTTGGAAGCTTTAAAATACTTTTTTCTTTCTTTTATTTTTTTTTAAAGAATAAGATATTCTTCAAGCTATTTCACATTGTATCAAACACAAACATGTTTTCATTTAACTTCAAAAATTGAATGTGCCTTATTTTAATCTTTCACCTTGGCTTGAAGAAACTTGTACTGTTGATAATAGGAGACAAACCAGATCTTACTTAAATTATGATTTATGCTATATGTTTGTATCTTCTCAGGAACACTGCATTCCAGATTGATAGCACTTGGGGTTTTTTTGGGTGGTGGTGTTTGTTTTTCCTTATTTTTCTGTTTGTTTGCTTGCTTTGGGGTGTTTTTTAATGTTTTCAAAGCAGTTGATCCTGCAAAAGCAGTTGGCAGGATCACCAGACTCCTGACACAGTAGGTTTATTCATCAGGCACTCATTTTGACTTTTAGCTGAAAAACTCCAGTCTTCATTCCACAAATTATGGTTTGGGAATAGGGGATTCCCATGGCTCTGACACCAACACCCACATGTGCAGAAGGGGCTGCATGCTCCCAGCTGCAGACCCTGCCAGTGCCCAGCTGGATGCCAGCACAGCAGTGTCTGCAGGGGATGGACACGCCAGGGCAGTGTCCACCTGTGAGTGCCACCTCCCCCTGCCCCGGGCTGCAGGAGCCACCCACCACAGCAGCTCCTGCACGTACCCAGGGTCACACCAGTGCCACAGGCAGCCCACTACCCTTGCTTGCTTTTTGGGAGAGAATTCACAATTTACAGCTTAGAACACTTGCTTTATTCTCCAAACTAACAGAAGGATTATCATGTAATAAGAACGCAGCGCAATTGTTTGGCAGCAGGTTCCAAGAAATGAATACTTTTGTGGATCCAAGGTTGTCAGGACAAACTGCA
The DNA here is from genome assembly GCA_013397245.1 of Thryothorus ludovicianus. Classification (NCBI taxonomy): domain Eukaryota; kingdom Metazoa; phylum Chordata; class Aves; order Passeriformes; family Certhiidae; genus Thryothorus; species Thryothorus ludovicianus. Next base: position 86,866 of record VZTB01008828.1, read on the forward strand.
AAAATAATGAACTCATTTACAGCAGAAAATAAGATTAAGAAACAGAAATACAGACAATAAGAATCAGGATTACTTAGGTAGCTGTGAGCATGGAGAATGTAAATCCATGAAAAGAAATAAGGGCATCTTTAGAAAAATAAGCTGCAATCTGACATGAAATTAATGCCAAACATCATCACAATCCCATAGCTACAACTAAAACAGCCCAGCAACGCCATGAGAGTACCATGGTACTCCTTCTTCCTCATCTGAGAATTTAACAAGCCTAAGTTCTACAAGAGATAATGGAACAGACGATTAAGAATTATCCCCTCACGTGAAGTCATTCATCACAGTTTTCAGGGTTGCTAAAATTCCAGTCCTACCTCTTAAGAAAAACAAATGGCAAAAGGAATTGTCCAGCTTTTCTGTGTAAGCATTTTGAATTCCCTCCCTCAAGAAAAAAGGCATAACTGTGAAGCTCAGCAACTTGCTTCTGGTGACTGCATTTATACGTGGCTGGCTTCTCTTCTAAGACGCTTTTCTCCAGTTCCTAGTCACTTTTAGACAGAGCGAAGATATTGATACTCTCACTTGGGCATTTCCAAGTACATTGTAGTCTGAAGAAAACATGGAACAAACAATCTACTTCTTTTAATTTTAACTGCATAGTAATATTCAAAACAGTCAAGTATAGATAGTCTTTGTTTCACCTGAATTCAGTGAGGTAAATTTACAGTATTGCAAATTAGGGTATTTATAGCATGAATCTAATTTTCTTTTAAAAAGAATTCACCAAACCAAAACACAACCAAACAACACAAAACAGGAAAAAAACAAAAACATTCCCCTAAAAACTAAACCAAAGTAACAACAAAAAAAAAAAAAAAAAAAAAAAAAAAAAAACCCAAAAGAAAACGACCCAAAAAACTGAACTCCCTGTAAACTCCCACAAAATCCGCAAGAGCCAAACATCTATCACTTTTTTAAGAACTAGCCTAAATATTATTAACCCTTGTAGTTTTGGACTACTTTATCTTTTATATGACAAATCTAAGGCATTTCATTTGCATATAGGAAACTGAAGCAACACACTTTATTTATTTCTTTTCAAAAATATACATGAAATGGAAGAGAAAAAAAAAAAAATGCTAACCTTGGGAGATGGAAGACCACTGAAGTCTCCCTGGTCCCTGCTTAAACCAAATTCCATGGACTCTGCCCTGGACTGGTGAGATTCATAGTCCAAATCCAGCCCCACAGTGAGAGAACCAGAGGGGCCTCAGGAGAGGTCAGAGGTGCAGAAGGAATGAATATCATCATGAATTTTGCCTCCATTAAGATTTGATTACTGTGTACAGTGGAGGAAATTTGCCATCGCTGTACTACATGGAGTATTTACAGAGCAAGAAACTCAACTCACTAGTACAAAAGTGAGTCCATTCCCTTTCAGGTATTATTTGTGATGCTTTGAATCACTTGCTCAGTACTATGGCCATTAGTGGAAGTCCACCCTAATAACAGGCTGCCTCATAGGCTCTCCTACTATCCTTTTTTTTTTAAAATCTATGCCATAAAATGATATATCATATATATTTTATTTCCATTCAAATTCCAAACTAGGCATGGGAATATATTTCTACGCTACAGGTACTTTAGTAAAAATCTGTGAGCAGTTTAATTTAAAAGCCATGGACAGCAACCTAAAGGAATTTTTGACCATGCAAAATGTTTTATAAATAGTTCCATGTGCGCTGTTCTTCTGGAGTCTCACCAGAGACGAGTAATGACCTTGTATTTCATTCTCATTTACTCTGAATTAGCCAAACCTCCTGGTTTTAATTACATACTTAATACACCTGGCATGGTCTAATTACTGAAAACAAAACATCATTTAAACAAAGGGTGACCTTGAACTTAGTCTATCAAAATAATGGTTAACTTTAAGTTTTCAGTTTTTAACGAACTGCCAAGACATGCAAGAGCAATTTTCCAAATGTGATCATATGCCTTTAGAGCAACAGACTTATTGCATTAGGAAACATCTGTACACACCCTTTATGGCCTTCCTCATTATTAATGCAAATCCCTCTTAGATTTCAATAGTGCTATAAACAGTTCTACAGGTAAACGCCAAGTCTGCACTACTGATATGTTTAATGTGTTAGACTACACCACATCTAGATTTGTCAAGCAGCAGTTTGTTGAAGCTGAAGCAACTATTTTTAGTGATTTTGTATGAGTATTGCAACTCTGAACAAGGGGAACACAAAGCTATAGCCATGACAACATGCTGCAAAAGAGGAAACAAAGGGTTCTAACATCAGAAACTTACTTGGGTATTCTACTGCTGCAATGTGGCTACTTATCTGCTTGAAACTGAGTATTTGCTTTAATTCCTTCTTCAGTTGTGTTGCAGTTACAGTGACAGATTGGTTTTAGAAGAATGTTTCAATATAATAATGAATGGACTTTACACATCTGATTATGTCTTTTTAATCCTACTTGTGATCAAGTAATTGTAAGAAGCATATTTATTAAAGCATCTGAGATTTAAAGTCAACAGATTGTAATGCCTACACAAAATTCAGTAAGGCAAAAAATTCCTGTAATATAACCAGATCGTGTATCAATTTATATTGATTATTGTTGCAGCCCTAGAGCTTCCCACCTAAGCATGTCAGAACAGCAAATGTGAAGTGCATTTGAGGTAAATTATGTGAGTAACAATATTAAGGAAGGACAGGAATGAGAATTTAAGCATGCTCAACAAATATCTCCCAAACTACTGGCTATTTCACAAAGAGCAGGCATTCAAAGATGTACTCAGAGAATATTGGTCTATGTTCCATATTGCTGACCACAGCACACCTCCAAAACAGAGTAGTCCAGCACACAAGGGTAGAGAGGTTGGTTTTTAGACATTTTGATAATGTTTCAGCATGGGAACAGATTACTGCTGACACTGCCAATGTTTTGAACAGAGATGACAAGAAAGTCAGTGTTTCGCATGTATGTTAGGTCTGAATAGGTAGTATTTGTTGAAAACAAAAATTCTTCACCAACTAATAGTTTCAATGAATTAATAAAAAAGTATCCTATATAGATAAGCAATCATATTCAGGGTTGCCATGAATATTGACAAACATCCATCACTTAATTTATTTGACTGGCAAACTAATAACATCGATTGTCTAAAGGAAAAAAGCATCCTAAACTTTTAATATCTCACTGACAGAATTCAATAAATATATTAAGATAAATGAATTAAGAAAATATTTTACAACATAAACCATATATGTAATAGACTGTGATTAAATAATTATATGCATCACTAATTATTTAACTGAACTGCAATAGCATCCAACCCAAGACTCCACTGCCTGACACAGACACATTCCAAACTGCCCAGGAGGGGATATGATCTAAATGAGATCTGTCACAAAGTAATACATCTTAGAAAATGAAGATGAGACATATGGGAATGAGCAGAATTTACACTTCACATGAAACCTGATGGCAGGACTCCTGCACCTTACTCCAGCTCTGCTCTGAACTCCTTGTGAAAACTCTCACCTTCTGTTTCTCTGTCATTATTCTCCTGATAACAGCATTTATTAATTTTTTTCCATTACAAGTCCATAATTAAGGAAGTCCTTGAATAAATACTCAGATCTGAATACTTCTCACTCTGCTCTCTCAACCAAAAGGTCTCTGTCAGTGCAATTATGTTGTTTTAGCTTTACCAGAAAATCCTGTTTTCACAACATAGGCTATATGCCAAACACACAAACATGGCACCCACTAACATACCACAAAAATATCATGTCTTAATTTCAAACAGTATTTCTTCTCTTCACATCTAGCATGGCTATGCTACTTTGAAATGAAAATAATCCTGTCCATCAAACGATGTTAGTGACATAAACAACCTGGAGCAAACAGGCACAGTACATTAGCACAGAGGAATAAAATCAACACCAGCAGTTACAAAGGTAATCTGGAAAAAAAGCCTTGACACTATGCAGGGCAAAATGCTCTATAGCTGAGTTCTCACAAACTCTGAGATTAATGGTCACAAATAGTTAAAACACGGTTTAACTATAAATTAAAAATCATGGTTATTTTTCCTGAAGATTATTTCCCTAAATAGCAAAATAAAAGAAAAATAAAAATCACCATTTCACAAGCATAATACAAGCAAATTAAAATAATTTTTTTGTTCAATTAAATCTGATCCAAAAAATTGACATTAGTCTCTGAATGGTTCAAAGCACATAGTTAATTATAATATAGTTAGAATGACAGCACAATATAGTTGTCAAAAAAATTACAAGAAAGGCAAATCTATAGTAAAAATTAGAATGGATACTAAAGTCCTAAAAATGAGTTCAAATAGACATTTAATCCTAAAAATGAGTTCAAATTCATCCTTATTATCTTTTCTTCCTTTGTACTAGAACCAAGAAAAGAACTTAAAAGTTTCAAACTTTGTTTCCTTAAGTTGGCATTTATTTATAGTAGTGACTTTAATTAACCTATCTCAAGATATGTTACAGTAGCAGATACTCTCTTCTCTAAAGCCCTTAATACCAGGAATAAGATTTCACAATGCAGTCCAAGGCAAAAAGGATTCCTACAAACCACTGAATTACATGAATACACACTGAGATGAAGATAAGGGGTCCATCTCTGCTTTCCACAGTACATAAGTGTTTTAATAATCCTGGCAGCATCCCTGAGGATAAATTCCTTCCTGCCTGCCAGTGGCTAGCCTATTCCTTCTCGGAGACAAACATTTTATTTACACTGTATCTTAAAACAGCTTACACATGAACCAACAGAGGCCTTTTGTTTGGTTGATTTTTCATTTGACAGTATTTTGTCTTTGTGTTCATAAAAAAAAGACCTTTTTTTCTGAGTCTGTCTCGAGTGTGTTCAACTGTAGGGAGAGAGTGTAGCTCCTTCAAGAAGATGACACACAGCTCAACTAATCTCCCCTGGCTGTTGTCAAGGCATTTATAAGGGTTTTTACAAGGTTTTTACAAGGCTTCCTGTGCTGTGGTTCCAGAGCCAGGGATGACTTGCCACAATTTAAAACTAATGTTCTGATGAACACAGATGTGCTGCTCCTGGAGAACCAGCTATCCCCACCTGTGAGAGCTCGTGATGCAAGTACAGAATCGACACACGGGGAACTGAACATGTTCTTTACTGCTCCTGACAACTTGGTTATGCTTCAGGGATCTTCAAAGTAGACATGAATGCCAAATCTTTATAATAATTCCTGGGATGGGTATTTAAACACTCATATATATTACTCTAGTTGTGCAATATTCTCCCTAAGGCAGACATGTAAGGGAAGATTTAGTAACCTATATCACGTGAGTAAGTTATTACTCCTTGGAGGAGTAAAAATTGTTGAAGATTATTCAAAGAACTTTAACTACCTATAAGATCATAAAATTTTAAACTGAAGATAAAAAAAATATTGTTTAGCTGTCAGATCTATAAAACTGTGACAAAGGCTCCCCAAGGAAAGTAATGGAAGTACCTTCAATTCAGACATGTTAAGCTAATCTGGAAAAAGTATTTGGTAGCACATCTACTTTAGTAGGGATACAGAAAGGATCATTTATTAAGGAATTTTTATCTCTCATTTTTCAGATTAATAATAGTTTGGACAAGAACCACCTTACTAAATAAAAAAACTAAAGTAAAATATAAGAAAAGAAACTACTGGAATCAGTATTTAGTTGTTAATTTACATAAGGAAAACCTCACACGTATTCATATTTGAATTACCATGTGAACACAAGTACAAGAAGCTCAAAAACCACTGAAAGAAAAAAGCATTTTTCTCATTCTGGGTATTGTATTGGATATTACCAGTACACTTGTGTGGTTTTGTGCTTAATGTTTACTTTATGTTATGTGTCATTTAAAGTATAAAAGTAAACTGAAACTCAAGTTTATCTGAAATAAAAATTTTGAAAGATAACAAAAAAATCTAAACAGGTCACCTTTTTATATCCTTTGCAAGAAAAATGTCTATTTATGATATTTTTGGACCTTTCTACTTTTAATTTGAAGGAGGAAAATAACTTGTAAAATTCTTCCCCAACAACCGAAAGAGTCAGTTTATCTAGATTGTTTTGGAAAACTCCAAAATGATAAGATCAGAAATCAGTGATCCTCAGGCAGTAGTGTATTTATACACCTGTCTTTGGAAAAACTTTGCCTCTCCACAAATTAGCAGCAGGAGTAAGTTCTCCTCAAATGCAAGGGGTTTTCCAGGTAACCTTGTCTACTCACAATTTAGTGGCAGGTGCACTTGAGACTCTGCAGATTTTTCCACATAACTGAAGAGAAACTCTTGACTAAAGAAATGTTATTATAGACACAATTTGTAAATTACAACATAAAAAACATAGGCAAGCCAACTTAATGCTTTGCTGAGTTAGAGGTAGAACCTGGCAGTCGCAAAGGAGAGGCATGAGAGAGTCAAGGAATGTCATTACGTGTTCTCAGAGAGGCAAAGCTGGAGATAAACCTTACAGATATAAGAAAACTGAAGTAGTTGATAGGTAAAAATTACTGGCTAGAAAATCTTCAGAGTCCAGACTGAAAAACAAGCTAAATCACAGTTGACAGGGATTAATTTCATACAGCTTGTTTGAGCTAACCATTCATTCATTCATTCATTAACTGTTACCACACAGTGTTATGCTTACCATTTCTAGTGAATGAAAAGGTGGAATGAAGAGAGAAAATGAATGTTTGTATACTAGCAAGAGGAAAACAAAAGGCAAGAATAAATATTTAAAACAAGGGTTGCAAATGTTCTCGTTAATCTTACATAGGATAGTGCAAAACAAGTTTTGACTCCATATTTTACTTATGAAATTATCAGGTGACTGGGATTTGACACCAATTCCAACAGAAACAAAGCGGCCTCTCAAAATAAAAACCTCCACCCACCTTCTACTCAATTTCAAGAGCCATCTTTCTAGTCTTTCTTTTTTCATACTGCACAGCAACCCAAAGAATTTTTGTTTTAACCAAAATACCAATAGCTTCTGAAATAAGAGAATGTGAATAAGAGAATATGACTATTGCACAGTCATATTAACATGTAAATGTGTAACTCAATATATTACACCAACTATATACCTCCACAACTCTGCTCCTCTAATATGGATACAATTAGATTGCATTGCCATGGAGAATAACTGCAGTCCAAGCTCTTCTCTAATTTTGATTGCTGCTGAAGGATCTCCTTTCATCTTTGTCCCAGAATGCCTTACTACTGAACAGAAATCCTAGTTCTTCTAAATGCCCAAACAGAAAATCAAAACCATAAACCTGGCAGTAAAAGAGAATAAGCACTAGAGTCTCCAACGTTACCAGAAAACTTACAGCCTCATGGTGGTTTTATTATTTTCATTTTCTTGCAATAGTGTGTGAAATTAACAACCCCAAAACTTAACTGAGTGGTTGTTAGTCAAAGAACCACACATTTAAATGTAGGATTCTTCAAATGGAAGTTTTTTCTGAATTTACATTTTCTTCTCTCTTAATGCCTCTTATTTCATTAAACTAATGGATGAATGCAGAAGTATCCTTCCTAAAATTCACTTTTTAATTCCCAAAGGGCTTTTTTCTTTTTCACAAATAATAATATACAGCATCATCTAAAATAAGCTACTGAGCAGTAACCAGAATGTCCTTGAAATGTGACACTCTATGCACAACCCTAGAAAGACTGGGGTTTTTTGGTCTTTGAAATACTCACAGGCATAGGCACATATGCATGCTGTGTCATGCTGTGGAGGTTGCCAAGTGTTGTGAGGTACCAACTGTTAAATGTGCCTTCTTGGTTCCTCACATCCAAAATCCCCAGCAACTTTTAATGGGACCTCATATGGAGTTTGGAACATACACATAAATGCTATTTCTTGAAGAAGTTCCATTACAAGCTGAACCCTCTGGTTTTGACTGATGAGGATATGTAAAACTTTAAGGAAAGCAGTACTTAAGAACCACTTGAGCATCACACACAGAAGCCCCCAGTGATGGTGCCATGCTTACAAAAAAGCAAAACCACATATGGAATTTATCGGGACAAATCTGCAAGTCTCAGGGATAGACACATTTCTCACATCTCAAAGCACACTTGTGCTCATGTGGAAGCACATGGATCACACCTCTGGCCCTCTTGCAGTAGATCCTGACCCAGCATGCTACCACACTATCTCCTTGTGGGGAAATCACCACACACACAGGCATTTTTGCCATCTCTTTGAAAAGCTGAACAATCTTTCTAAACTTTCACATTAAAAAAATAGTTTAAAAAATCTGATATCTCAGATGTGTGTGACTTTGGTAAGAACACAGGCAGGGTGATTTACTGGCTTGATTCACACATTGCAGGAATCACAAAAAAAGCAAATTTACACAGTGTTTTTCCAACATAAACAAAGCCAATATGACTCAAGATATATTTTCCTAAGTATGTGGTAATCACTAGAAACATTGTTTGAATTCAAAGAATTAAAAAATAGAGAGATGATCCATGAGGGGATGTAAAGGTAACAAAGGTAACATTAAAGTCCCCACAAAACACTGGTTCATTAGATCAGCCAGAAAACTCTTATTGTAAGTTTTCCTATTGGGAAATTTTGCTGAAAAATACAATGAACTTGTTCTAAGAATAAGGTGCACTCCTAAAGAGTGCCCAAAGGATAACTGGTTTTTTTTTGTTTTCAAAAATTTATTCTGACCAAGAGGAAGGAGACCTCCCCCTCAAAACACAGAAACTGGTTCACTTGGTTGTGGGTGTACAAATAGTGAACTTCTGAGCACTGTTTGATACAGCTGTTCTCTGTGTAGGATCAGGAGACTTTCCACAACCTGAAGTAACACTTAAAGGCATCAGGCTATGAAAGTCCTGTGACAGCAAGCCTGAAAACCCAAAATTAACTATCATGGAGAAGAGATTGTAAAATAAAAACTGCCTTCATGAAGCTAGGGATAACTTATGTTTTTTGAAATTGTAACTTTCTAAGAATCACTAATAATCAACCCCAAACTAATAATGTCAAGGTTGCAGGTTTGATCCCCATATGGCCATTCACTTAAGAGTTGGACTTGATGATCCTTGTGGGTTCCTTCCAACCTGGAATATTTTGTAAATCTGTAAATAAAGTTGTAAGAAAAAGATGAATAAAATTACTGTGATTAGTGGTCCAAATAGTACCCTGTGGATAAACCAGACCATGATAAAACATATTTATTCACCTAATAAAAAATATTTCTTCTTCATTATTAGGGAAACAATAGTCCCATTTAAGCACCTCAAGTCCCACAAAACTGGTGTGAGTATCTTTCTGAAGCCTGTTTACTCAAAATTCTCCAGTCTCCACAGCCCAATATTATGAGGATTAGCCAATAAGAGCCCTACACTAGATATACCAATTCCATATAAAATCATCTTTTCTGCAGAGCATAAAGATCTCATGCCTCCTTTTTTGTTCACAGAAATTATTGCCCTGGTATGTTTTTGGCATCCTTGACATAGAGGCTGAGACTCTTCCTAAGACTCAATTACCACACTGGAGAACATGGTGAGATGGGCCAGGTGGGACCAATTGCTTCAACCACAACTGCCCTTTGCGTGTATCTGAACAAAGCACGTGCTGCCTCATGAACATCACCAGCTATAAGACTGAGACACTCACAAGTGTACCTACTTGCCAATCACCTAGCTGCTGCAAAATGCCAAGAAGGCTCCGAGCCAGCTCTGAGGATCACAATTCTGAGGACAGTGAGCCACTCCAGTGAAGAAATGCATTCAGGCCACCCTGTAGCTCTTGTACTGCAGACAAGGCCTTCTTCTGAGAAGTTCCAGAGAAAGCTGACGACTTAGATGAGTAGGAATTTGGAAGCAGTACTTCTGTACATGTGTCATGGGGCAATTTGAGGACAGTTCCAAAAAAAGAAATGAAAAAGCAGCTAGACAGATTCTCTGTATCTGGCATGTGTGAGCAGTTATGTAGAAACTCACTGAAGTGATCTTAACTGTAGGACAGATGGTATTTGTGCTTTAGATCACTGAGGGGGAACCAGACCTGGCACTCTTTCCAATAAAGCAAGCATCTGCAATGGTGCTTCTTAGTTACTGAGCTGTGACTGCACGACAGAAGTGCTGTATCAGGAAAAGACAGAGCTGATGCAGAGCATGAGAACTTATATCAGAGATGAAGATGAGCTTCTAGCTACAGAAGACTGCTCTAATGAGTCTTAGCAGGTGAGATGGTTTAAGTCTTGCTAACAGCCAAATGCCCATGCAGCTGCTCACTCTGTCCCCTTTCTTATCAGGTGAGAAAGCTTCTGTCTCAAAATAAAGACAAGGAGATTGCTTACTATTTACCATCACAGGCAAAACATACTTTACATGGGGCAAATTTAATTTATTGCCAATATAGACAGATTAGTGCAGTGAAAACCAAGCAAAAACAAGCGAAAACCACTGAAGCAACATCTGATCCCTTTCCCTTCCCAGGCTTGACTTCACTCCTTCATTACACACTCTGCTACTCATAGCCACTACTCCACCAACAACACAGAGTGACGCAGGGTGAGCAGTTATGGTCAGTCAGTAACAGTTGCCTGTTGCCACTCCTTCCTTCTCTTAGCTCTCACAGAATGATCTGTGTTAGGAAAGACCTTTAAAGACCATGTGCAATAGAACCCCCTTGTCATAGGAAAGGGAACCTTCAGCTAAATCAGGCTGCTCAAAGCCCCATCCAATATTTGAACACTTTCATGGATGGAGCATCCACAAGTTCTCTGTGAAATCTGTTCCAATGTCTCAGCAACATTTTAAAAATATCTTTCCATTCAAAAATGCACTTGCAGCTCTGAATCAGTTTTAAGTCATTGCACCTTGTCTTCCACTATAGGCCCTGGTAAAAAGTCTCTCTTCATCTTTTTTTAGAACTCTGCCATAGATATTGGAAGGTCACAGTATGGCCTCCCCAGAGATTTCTCTTCTCCAGATGAGCAACTCCAACTCTTTCAGCCTTTCCTCCCTCTAATCATTGTGTCCATCCTCTGGACCCAGTCCAACAAATCCACATCTTTCTTACACTGAGAATTCCAAGGCTGGATACAGTATTTCAGGTAAGGACTCATGAGAGCTGAGTAGAGGAGGAGAATCACCTCCCTGGACCTGCTGCCTGTGCTTTTTTAAGCAGCTGCAAATGGCTCTCTGGGCCATGAATGCATATTCATAGAATCATTTGGGTTTAGTTTCAAAGGGACATTTAAAGACCACATAGCCCAACTCCCTTTTAAAAAAACTTAAGGCTACTTCCACTTTCATGGAAGCAGAAATAACTGATACATGATTTCTCACATCTCACCTTATCAGTCCCTATTCTCATCTCAGTATGCATTATAACATCTGCTGGGCAACTCTGTCACATGTGCACTATTCCATGAAGGCCAGGCTGGACTGACTCTGCCACAACGACTGGTGGTCAAAGCCATTTATGCCTTGTTTAGACTAAAGCATCTGCTCATATTAATCCTACCCCATGACCAGCAGAAAGACTAAGATGTTAGTCTCCCTTGTTTTATTGTATTCTCTGTTCCCTCCATCCAGGCTCCCAGTAGTCTATTCCTCTTTTTGATTTCCTCTCTCTGCTGGTCAGCATAGGTGATCTGGGTACCAGTAGACAACAATTTAGTGCTTAGGACCTAACTGATGTTCTGTAATGAAAGGCTTTTGTGTGTGCATGGAATAAGTATTGCTTTTCTCCTGCCTGTCCCTTTTTAACTTGATATGAAATTACATTCTGTGATTCTATATATAAAATTGTGAAAGAAAGTTAAATCAAACACTTGAAAGACATTAGGGAAAAACATCTCACAATTCTTTAGGCAACCTTAATTTTGCTTTTTTTCCCTAATTACAGCACTGTAACACATTAAATAATTACATGACTATGGGTTAAAACTTGGTTAAATAATGGGTCCATAAGGGGTCAAGTGATCATAAATGCATCACTCCTTAACTTTCTGACCATTTGATTTTGGCATCTGAACACAGATTTTTAACTTGTTTTTATATTTAATGAGATTGAGAATCCTTCACAAATACTACTTTTCCCCACATCAACCCAGGACACCAACAAACTAAAGATAGTATATGAAAACTCTCATTCATAATTGGTCTTATAATCTGCTTGTTAGAGATGAAGGAAGACTTTCAATCCATGGCTCAACAAGAAAAAGTCCAAAATAATGCCAATAGATTTGAGGAATAAAAAAAGAGCAGCTAGCTAGCTAGCTAGAGTATCCTATTCTGTCATAGCTCCCACTCAGTAAGGCAAAGGCTCCAGTATTATTATTAACTAGGGTGATTTGCTGGGGTCCCAACTACTCCTGTGAATTTGAGGAGCAGTAAAAACAAGGTCTTCCTCTTGAAATTTGTGCTTGGCAAGAATGTACTTTCCTTTTAGACAAGGGTCACGTTACAATCACTCCTCTAACTTCATAACATGAAAAATACCCTAAATTGAAAATTATATTACACCTCTATAAACCGAACCTTTCTGTTATCATACTATACTGCTCTCCACCTTCTAAGTGACAGTTCTCACAAGAAGCACAGTGCACTCCAGATGCCAGGTGAAGTTCAATGCACTAATTTTCAATTTAAAACTGTAAAATAGTGTCTTGAATCAGCCATCTGCAAAATCCTCTCACCACCACATGTTATAACAGCAACAGCCAGCAGTAAAGGAATTTCAGATAGCAATTCACTGATTAAAAATGTCAGGTAATTTTTCAATGAATGTATCTCAGCTCTGGAATTAATTTCTCCTTAACCTACGGTCTAACAGCTAATGCTTGCTGACTTCCACAACATGGGATATGGAACTGCAGAAGCAAATTACCATTGTATTTGGTGACAGGACAGTATGAGGACCATAGGGTACTATCTTTCTTTGGAAGTGTTCCATTTTCGGAAGCAACAATGAGATGGGATGTACAAAGGAAGAAATTAATTGAAATCAAGCTAAATTCATAAACTGCTCAGTCGGGTTTGGAAAACATGTTTTCTAATGAATCTGTGCTAATTCTAGGGTAGCATAGGAATCTGTAAAAAAGGTGGGTGCAGGGAGCACACTTTGATGCTGGAAGCATTCCAGCCGCTCCACGCACACATGACTGCCGAACCTCTGAAACTCCATCCTCGGTGAGCTGCTGTTGCCATAGCAGCAGCTCTTTAAAACATGGAAAACAGGTCAGGTAGTTTAAAACTAACCACTGTTTCCAATGTCACTATTTTCCCCCGTAGTTTTGAAGTAGCCCACCTCTGAGATAATCACTGGGCTGTTGCTATAGAGTCATCAGCCCGCAGAGAGAAGAAAACAAGGCTCTCGAGTGTCACAGGGATGTGTAAGGAACACGGAGTTTGGCCTTCCTCCACCTACTGCTCCTTCCCCTAAATCCTTTAGAAATCCCCTTCAGAGTTATCAGCTCTTTTCCATCTCTTTTTCTCTGTAAGCATTCTTTACGCTGAAAACCATTTGGGACTTAAGATTTTTAGTTTTCTTTTTAAAATAAAAAGGTACTGCAAAATTTTAGATTTAAATCCTGTTAACCGCTGAGAGTAAGCAAAAGGTGCATTATTTGGCCATAAATCATTCCTTCAAAAGGCCATAACTACCATTCAAAACTTTATGTGAGGAAGAACAATCATTGCAAACTAAGCCTTAAATGCCATGACAAGGAAGTTAACCAGGTCAAGAGACAACAAATGAAACAGCTGAGCACGTGCACATCGAGCTGCACTACAACCAACACACTCCTGCCAATTCCTTCTCTGATTCTCTGAGGTAGCACTGAAGGTGGACTGCACACAGTTGCTAACATCTTGCCAAATTTTAAGCCAAATTTTAAGCAAAAATATGAAAGGACAAGCCTTAGTTTTGTTTTTAATCTAATGTCTTCATTACTTTAACCTGCCTGAATGTAGGCATAACTCATACAGGTTTCTTCATCTTGCCTCACCGTTGTATTCTAATAGTTAATAGAAACTCTTTAGATAAAAATAGGGATGAAATTTACAGAAAATTTTGCAAGAGCAAAACAAGAAGCCCATTTCATCCTATGCACACATATCACAAGCACCATGGAAATACCATATTTCTATCTTTATGAACATTATCAGCACAATAGTTCTCATCTTAAAGTGGTTAGACATCTCTGTAGAATACATGTTCTTGTTGTGTGCAGATGGCATTTAGAACACGTGACTATAATTAACAGCTATCACAAAGTAACCCAAATGTTTGCACTTCAGGAAGAAAGCCTCCTCTTCCATTCACACACTTCAAGTAATTCCCTACGCCAAAAAGCACAACTTTCAAAGAGAACACAACAAAAATGAGGCAGACATTTCAGGACAGGCCATTTTTACTAACGGAACTTTTTGCATCCAGATAACATTTTAGGGTAATGTGAAAGTTTGGTCTGGGTCTTTGAAGAACACTTTTTTCTCCATTCTTACTTGAAAGAACAATATTCAAATATTAAAACCAACTACATATACTGGACTGTATTGAGACCATGAGGGGAAAAAAAAAATTCAAACAAGTTTTTTAGAAGGTTCCACCTAATTCCCATCTGCAAGCACTACAGCCTGGTCATACAGCATCATGTGCTCAAGGCTGCACAGGTTGCAAAATTCCTGCTTCTCAGCTGCAGACCTAACCTTGCCCATGATCCTAGTCTGCTGCAATGCAAAGTAAGTTAAATTTTTCAAAATGGTTTAAGGTAACTTGCTTTAGTTCTCACTATGGCACACTAAAAATTGTTATGGAAATGAAGTCAGGGTTCTCAACTGAGCATCAAGCAGTTTCTGGAAATAGCTATAACCATGCTACTGTACCTTTAGAGCTGTCCTATTCAAGAAGTTTGTCCTGGAATATTTATGTCAACAAACTAGATTATCTCATTACTATTCTTATATCTGTAAAACTCATAATGTCAAACTCAAATGTAAATAACACCATGATCATTAAATAAATGCTAGAGGAGTGTTAATTCTTCAAGCATTTCTTTCTTAAGAACGAATGAACATATCCTAAACTAAGGAACGCCAAGAGAAACAGTCTAAGATGTGAAATTTCTAACCCAAAATCTAAATGCAGTTTCACATTTAGGCACACAAATGAAAGTGGCTTCTTTAACAGTCTGAGCAGTGAAACTTAACATTGACATCAGCAGCTGTTTTGCCACTGACTAGCAAGTATGAGATTAAGTCTTTATGGAGAGTTTGCCAATAACTGCAGCTTTCTATACTGGGCTTGCTAGCTTTATTTTTAAATTTTTACTCATACAAAAATATAAAGTATGTACAAAAACTTGTCAAATTAATTTTTTTTCTTTGTTGGATTTGTCGTGTGTGTACCCTCCATATGCTAGGGGATATCACATCACATTACAGCTTTTTTTTTTTACCTTTTTAAGTACTGGTGCTGTCCATGAGGTACATGACTGTCCAGGCACAAATAGCAACATCAATGAATAAAAAAAAAAGTCAAGTCTCCAAATAGTTAAGATTACAAATTTACACTGCATCCATCTCACCTTTTTCACCAAAAATAAAATTACTAGTTCATAGCAATGGTACAACTCTAAATAAACAAAAGTACATATAGATTATAATGCGTGTTTAGCCATACATCTAATGAAAAAGAATGACATTTGGGTAATTTTACCATGCATTTTTCATATATAAATTAATAAAGTAAATACTAAAATACAAGTAAATGAGAATAATAAGTTATTCAGAAACTACAGAAATACAAATTTTGCTCAAGAGTCATAGGAGTTCCCTTTTATCTCTGAGTTATGCAAGTTGTAAGACAAGAAATAAAATTTACATGTAAGGCAAAGTATTTTGGACAATCCCTGGACTTGGTATATGCCTACTAAGTCAAATCTAATCTGATATCTGAAGATATTAATTAAAAATAACAAATAACTCCAAGTATTTGAGCTCACTGCTTAAAGTCAATGCCTTAGTGCAGAAGCGTTTTGCTTTGAATTCAACAAGATATTTGGAAAATAAAACCATACAGATTTTTTTCCATTCCTCATAAAGCTCAATAGTATTAAATGTCAGCCATTTAATTTCCAGCATTTTGTTTATGAAATATTGTTAACATCTATGCTTAATATAGAGTCTACACATGGCACTTATTGGCTGCCGGTCAAAACATGAGGCACAGAAATCTAATACAAGCATTGTAATTATTCAGAGTCAGCCACACAGTCACTAAGCTCATCCAATTTTTTTTTTTTCTGGTAAATTGCTAGAATCCTATCTCACAAGACCCCATTTGAGTCCAAAAAAAGGGGAAGGGCAGCACAAAAAAACCTAAACTGATAAAAACATCCCATTCTTTACCAAACCTTATGATGAGGAAATCCTCTTTGAAACTAAAAAGCTATAAAAATTAACTTAAAACAATCTTGCAGTCACCCACTCTCCCGAGGCAGGTTTTATTTTTACTCCTTTTCATAAGCATTAATTATCATAGCAGATTTTGTTTCCTGGTGGTAAATTTGCATGATACTGACACAGAGATGATTTCAAAGAATTCTGCAGAACCCCCGAGCTGGAACAGGCACTCCTCAGTGTGAACTGAGATCAGACATTACGCACAAAGGTGTGGCACACTGTCCTGACACTAACAGTGATTCATGGAACATGAAAACTCCTTGGATCAACTACCCTCCCTGTTTGTTTGGGGTTTTTTTAATTGAGAATGGACTTGAATCTGAATTGGTTTGATGGACAAAAAATAACATTTCAAACTTGTCCAGCCACAACTGCTTTTTTACAAGTTTTTCAAAGCTCCTTCTCAACTATGCATATTACTGAGCTATTACACAATGATCCCAAAGAGGTGTATTAGTACAGACAACTGGTTACTAAGGTAACAGGATGTTACTTTAAACCAGCAGCATTGTCCCAGCTCATCAGCTTCACTCATATCTTTCCTTTGTTCTTTTTAAACTATGCACAAATTACAGTCTTGCTGTATAACCAAATATACATACTAGAGCTATGCTTCAGTTTCTCAACTCATTTTCCTCATTCGAGCTAAAGAGCTTAAAAAAAAGACTTTAAGATGATGCAAACATTTGAACTCTTTGGTGTGAAGTAGTTTCATTCTTAACTCTATGCTAAGAATTTGAAAGTTGGATGAAAAGTAAGTTTTAGAATGTTTTCTCACTGGAAACTATTTTATAATTAAAAAACACACTGCACATTGAAATTATTTGATGTGATAAAATAAGATGGCAGGAACTTTACAATTTTGTGAGGGAAAACCTATTAAGTCTTACTGACTGAAACTTGGCAGAAATTTTCCAGAAGCAGATTCATGTTTGGAAATAATAGTTGACTGATAATTGCAAAAAAAGAGATTAAGGTTACTCAAGCTCTAGCTCCTCCAAAACACTGATGCTCCTAATAAACAAATTAAGTATGTCACTATTTTTGAGAGCTCAAGCTTGCAAAACCTAAGTGTTCTCAACATATTTTATGATTACAAACATCAGGCATCAGCAGCAGCTTTAAAAGCCATAGAAAATAAGGCCATCAGAAACATTTACAGGAGCAGGCCACCTATAACAATCCTCTGCTCCAAGTGGGATTAACTCCCCCAAAACAGTTCCTGATGTGTTTATCTAACCAGGTCTTCAACACTTAAAACAATGGCAACTTCTGCAACCCTCCAAGACAATGTGCTCTTGTACGTAGTTATCCATTTTTATTATCTAGCTTCAAATAAACTGCTGCAATTCAAGACTGATCTCTTGCCTTGTCTTCAGAGTATATGTCAATGACAAATAAAAGCCTTTTGTTCTGTTTAACATGTAAGAATGCAAAAAGATTTTTGTTTAAGAAGGGTGTTTCCTGTGCTCTTTTAAGATACAGAAATTTATATAATCTTTGTCAGCACAATTCACTTTCCAAAGCTGCTGAAGTATGGCACTGGCACTTTGTTTTGCTTGACTCAGTAGTCAGAGTAACAGCCTTATAATAGTCCTACAATTTAAGATAAACAAAAAGTATTCATTCTGTTTACAGCCTAAAAAATTACCAGGGTTGATTTTCAATTATTTTCTTATATACTAATAGAAGAAGGAACACATTCAAAGAGAAAGGATGCTGAATTCAATTCCAGTTGCAGAAACACTGCTCAGGCATTGTACCTCCCCTCCCTGCACAAAAAATAATTCTCCTTTTGTGATTAGAATATACAAACAGAATTAAGTTAAATCATTCAGTATTTTACTTAGAGTTTTTTAAAAAGTGTAGTAAGTTATTCTGTTATCTTTGCCTATAAAACCTAAGCAACCAATATTTGTGGTTTACATGTCAGGCTGGCAGAAACTCCTCTCCTGAACAGCTGCATGATAAGCCAAACAAATCACAACATGCAAACCATCCACTAATGGACTCCTAATGCAAATACCTCTCCCATTGACTTATCCACACACATACTTGTCATTTTTTGTAAATAATCACCCAAGACACAAGATGTTTTTCTAACAGCCACCTACTTTATAAAGTACAGAAAATCTCCACTTCTGAGGTTCACACTGTCCTCACAAAATGACCTAGAAAAACATGTCATTTTCATTAAATTCATTTCACAGTCTCTCCCCTTTTAGCCATGCCTGAACTGAACAGAATGAAATTCTGCGTGGAAACGATCAGCACCAATAATACCTTTATCTCATACGTGGATGGCCCATGCAAACGCAGAAACCTAAGTTTCATATCTGCTTAGTTAAGAAAACTTTCTTCCTGTCAGCATCTGGAAATGCTTCATGGTATTCAACAACTAATTAAAAACAAAGCAAAATGAATCTATATTAATACTTCATTTAAAATTTTAAAATCTTAGAGAATCAGAAATGACTGAAAATAAATGAAATATGTTAATTCACGTAAATTAGAAAGAGAACTGTTCCAAACAAACTCATCAGCTGCATAAATAAAGTCAGCATAAACACAGATGATTTTGGACAAAGATATATTTCCCATGAAATTATCTCAGCTTAGCTTTATTAGTGAAATTTTAATTCAATTCTAGATGGTCTTCAGTCATTTTAGGCTATTTAAATTTTTACAAAATCAATTGCTATATTATACATTTGTATATATTAACTGAAATCTCAGTATCTGCAGTACTATTATTCCAAAATTATTACATTCTAATGTATTTGTTCCTTTTGAAACCCAGGGAAATATTCTGCATGTAACAGATGGCTTTTTAATTTTTTGTTGCTATTTCAGAATCTTTAAGTCACCCAAAATGCATCTACTTAAACATGATACTGCAGTTATTATGCAAAGCATGATCTACATGTTCACTGTTTAATATTTAACAATCTGGATACCATTCCTGTTTGGAAATAATTCTACTAGAGACAGAAATCATTACCCTAGCATTGCTATAATAAACAGATTTGCCTTTTTACATTTCATTGTCTCATTACAAAAAGTAAATGACTCATTTAAAACGAAATAACATATTCAATCAGTGCAAATGAAGTTTAGCAACTCGTTCTGACTAGTGTTAATTTAGAGGTTATCATCAATTACGTTCACAGAAATCCTTTGTTAATGTCATGTCCCACTCTAATACACATTACTAAGGGGCAGAAGGATTTACACGACAATTTTACATCTTAATGAGATCTAAAATGTCATGATACAGTAAAAAATGTAAGCAGCAGGTTATTTCACAACATGTACACATTGCATGTCAATATAGCAAGCTAGGATTTATCTGGGTAGCCCCACATAACAAAAATGTTGTGCTCTTCTTGCTCAGAATTAAAAGTTCACCTTTCCTTGGTAAAACGAATTTCTACTATAAATGTTATACAACGTAAAATCTTCAACTGTGAAAGATAATAAAACATTTAAGCAAGGTTCTTTAACACCCTGCAGTAATACTACTCATTTAATCCACAGCTCTCTCCAGCATTTCATGGGAAGCATTCCCCATGGAAAGAACAAAGCTATCATAACAGCAACATGGTCATAGGAATATGTAATATCTACAAAAAACACCTGCTCTTAAAAGGACTGGCCAGTCAGATGGGTGAAACAAACACAGCATTTGCTCTCATTCTGATCCAAACTGCTGACTTCTGAGCTAGAACTAAAAGTCAGCCCATTAAACAGTTAAGCCTCCTTATGAAAAGCTGCTTATACTGGGCATCATTAATACTCCCAGGAATCTCACACCCATACATTACAGAGCTTTACTGCATTTTTACTTATTACACACATCACTTATTACAACACATTATGCCACTATTCCTCACAATGGGTAGGATCTTGTTTATTACACTTTGTGGCATCAAGGTGCATAAAGCTTCACTCAACCCCAAGTAAAACTGACAGAACAAAGATTAAAAATACTGCTTTAATTATGTTACCTGCCTCTTAAAAAGAATTAAAATGTGTAGAGAGTTGCCTATAGACTGGTAGAATTCACTGAAAGCATAATTCCACAACGATCCTTGAGTGCAATATATACATTAATAATTTAATATAAAAGCTGTAGTTTGAATAAACATTTGTTTGGGTTTTTTGAAAGAGCTATATATCAACTCAGAGGCTTCAACAGCTGCACTTCAAAGGCTGAAGTGGAAAAAGCAAAACAAAACATTTTAAGTACTTTCCCAGAAATACATTTCCCTAAGATTCACTGATATCAAAGATCCATACTTTTAGGTTTGAGAATTTATCCTGAGACATCAAAAAAAGACAGCAGAATATGGAAAACAAAGGTTAAAACCAGCACTTCCATACAAATTCCTACTCACAGAAAAGAAAACATTCAAAAGTGTTTGAGGAAGAATGTTTTTGTTTGGTCATTGTTTCTTTGTAAAAAGTAAGAAGAAATGTAGTATAAAAATTCCAAATACCCCTTTTGCCTAAAAAACAGCACTTTAAATTCAGAAGCAAATATAACAGTAAATTTGGAATAATGTAGTATTCAAGGTGAGTATACAGTAACAAAATCCAGTCTAGTTAAAGTAATTTGTAATATACCTGATTCAATGCAACGTATAACTTGAAGGCCTGTGGTGACAATTTTTCTTATCAATTCCTGGAACATGACATAAATAACCAGCACAGACTGATCACAGAACAGAAGGCACGCAGGACCAAAAGTCAGAGATAGATCTTAAATTCCCATATGGCATCAGTGAAAAAGAATTAAGATCAGCTTTTGAATTTCAAAACAGATGTACTTCAACAGAGAAAAAAAATCAAACTGTAAATATGTACTAACAGAACAAATAATGCTGGTAAAACTACTTTTTTTTAAAGCTCAGATTGACGACAAAAGCATGTTATTCTCTTGGAGAAGTCTTCTAATTATATTTGTGTTGGCAAGTAGTTTTTAAAACATTTATATCAGGGCAGAAAATTGTGCTCACACCAGAACTTTCAAACCAGCCCTAGCACTAAGATCATTTGCCTTGTTTTATAGATTTGTTTATCCACATTACAAGAACAGTTTCCTATGTAATTTATTTACATTATCTAAAAACATCAGCAAGTATGCAAGACTAACTGCTCTATGAACATTTCATGTATTTGTACATTTCAACAAATAAAATAACTATGTTTTATCAGACAGTACGATAGACTATGAATAGGATCAAATATCACTGTGACCTAAAGCAAACATATTATTTGGCCAAGGAATTAGCTCCCAGTTTTGCACATTTCACCTTACAATATACAGAAATAAGTAAATTAATTAGTTGCAGTTGGATTTATAAGGTTTGTTTTCATGCTTTTTTCCCTTCTCTTTCCCACCTCAGTAGCATTTCTGCTTCCTAGTTCATGCTTTAACAGACATATACACTAATACATTTGTAGGGCTTTCCAGCCAATACATTTAAATATTTCTTCTTAGCATGACCCTATCATTCACCCTGGCTCACAAGTGAAGTGTTCACTGGCTGCCAGAACTGCCATGGTGTGTTTGGCTTACAAGGGTAAGAAATAATGGTATCATTCAGCAAAAGAGCTTGGTGACTTCTGGCTTACAGAGTCCTTCCTCTTCTACACAGAAAGCTGGAGGACTATTTGAATATATTAGTATTAAGTTGAATTTTGATCATTTATGTTTTAGTTCTAGTGTATCAATCCCTTCTTTAAACAAAATCATGACTGTCATAGTTTGCAGTTTGGATACCTTTTTAGATACCATTAAGGCTAATTCCAAACAAAACAGCATGGAATTATTTAGTTTAAAAAGTTTCCATCATTTATCCCCTTCATGAATCATTTAAAGACTTCATGTCAGCAACTGAAAACATTCATGTTGATCTCACAAAGAACAGAATATATTATGCATGCTGCCCACTGATTTATCCTTTGAGAAAGTCTCTTGCAGGCCACTTGCCAATACTGCCACTCACTGTCTAAAATATAAATAGAAGTGCTTCTAGAATATATAAGTAAATAATAATTGCCAGTGGTTCAAATCAGCAGGCAGTTAAAATCCATATCCTGTGCAACATCAGCTAGTACCAGATGCTTTAGAGAAATGTATTTTTAAATGGACTACTCTGAAGCAGTACATCCACTACTGAAGCATCTTCCTAAACTCTTTCTTAGAATGGCTTATCTCTTCTTCATGTTTAAAACAAAATACCATCACACACACAGAGTCCATACAAATAGTTACTCACTTTTGAAAAAATCCCATTTGGTTTTTAATCAGAATGATTTTGTAGCAACAAGCCTCACAACACTGCCTTTTCAGGAGGCCAAGGACAAAATGCACATCCCATAAATTCCATGAGACTCAGGAACAGTTTGCCCAGATGAGTTATGGATGATGCTTTACTGGAAGTTTTCAAGGTTATAGCTTTAAACAGCAAACGAAAGACAACCCTGTCCATGGCAGGAAAACTGGATTAGATGACCTCTAAAGGTCCCTTCCTTTAGAGAGACCCATTCCAGGATTCTGAAGTCTGTACTTGTCAGTCTAACACCACTAGGAAGGTTTGCCTATAAAACTGAGAAGTTCAGTTTCTGAGGATCAGAACTCCTCAGGTTTTCTTCTAGGACAAATTCCTGTTTCAAGAAGGCAACTTCATTGTACAAGCAATGTCAACAAATTCCACACAATTATCCATGTATGAATTATTCATGAGTAAGTGCTTACAGAATTAGCATCTTAGCATTTACAAAAATAATAATTTTTGCCTGCATTTCTTCACAAGTAATGGAAAAGATAGGATGGATTTTAAATTGTTCTAAAGGCAGTTTCATTGCCACTATAATAACCCCATTGAAACAACAGCCAGTTATTTTCCAATGAATAGTGCAACTATTTTGATAGTCAATCATCAGGATGATGATTACTGCGTTTCATAGGAAAAAAACCCAAGAAACTAAAAAAAAATTCCACCCAAACCAAAGTCCAAATAAATCAAAATTCTCCAGCAGCAATAGCTTATACTACGCTATTTAACTGGCTTTACCTCAGTAGTTTAAATTTAAGAATCAGTTTTAAGTAGAAATGCAGTAAGTGAAAACTGGAAAGAAAATTCCCCACCTACAGCTGTTACCTAAAATTAAACACAACATTTCTCTTGAAATCTCAAGCGTGCTTCAAAAAGGCACCATGTGCTCATCTAGCTACTGCACTGTAGTCAAGAACATTTCAACCACAACAGATAAACAAAGATTGAAAAAATGTTAAAAAATTAGCCGAGGTGAAAACCAGGTATAATTACTTAAAAATCTCTAATCAGTAATTATATATTTCATTTTAAGTACAGCCTACAACTTAGGAACATTTTCTTTTTGATGTTATATTGATATTGTATTATGATGTTATTATTTCCAACATAGGCAAAATGAAATAAAATACAAATATTCAGGACGGTAAAAACTTCACCCTAAGAGATGAACTTGTGTTATGTAGAGTAATTCTATGTAAAGAGATGTGTGCTATTGGAATAGTACCAAGAAGATGACTTGGGTAAAACAGTAGCGGGTCTGAAATATCTCCAAGGAGATTGATTAAATGGCTCCAAAGCCGTTTAGAATGCTTATCATTTTACTGAGATAGCCAGCAAACATGACAACAATATTCCACGTCTGTAGCAATTTTTTTTTTAATAAAAATGGGTCAAATTTCAAAGGTTTTAGAGCACATAAATTTAAAGGAACCAAAAACATTTTTTAGAAAGCAATTACAAGGTAGTATAATGTCACATGCCATTCCTCATTAAAAAGGTCCTGTGTAAATCAGGTGTTCATACTTCAACAACCAGGATGAGGCACAAAGATTAGAAATTTGGACAGTATTCTTGACAGTTTACTTATTTTATTTGTATTAATATAGTTATAGAAAAGATTAACTATTTCTGGCACACATAAAATAAACTGCATGCAAGAGGGTAAACAATAAAAAAGTACTTACGAAATCAAAGTCTCCATCTTGAGGGACTTTCCAGTTATCAGGGAAAACGTTTTTGGATATGTGGTAAGGTTCATGCATGTTCTGATTACAGTTTTCAGGGCTTTTATTCTTGGAATCTTGTTTATCAAAGTAGTCCATGAAAGAAGGTCTTTGAACTTGCGGTGAAGTAGCATTTCCTTAGTTGAAAGAAAACAGGAAAAAAAAAAGGTAAAAAATTATGCAAAGATTAAAGAATTAATGCACTATAAACTAAACTTCCCTAATTAATTTTCCTGGGGTTTGCAGAAACTAATACAGTCATCTGTATGTGATGCAAGCCTCTGTTTGTCCCCTGAGGATCTTCGGCATAAAAGCTCATAGTTAAAGTATGATATTTTTGTAGCAAGACATTTCAGAGTTGCACACACAAATAATATTAGAAGTTGCTTCATGCAATATCAATTTGTTGTTATAGAGACTGAATAACATGAGGTGATAAGCATCCCTTTGAGTGCTGAATGCTCTTAATTTCAAGGCCTGGTCTACAGGCATTTGTAGGAAAGGAACAGAGTTTCACTAAAGGTGGGATTTAATAATTATTTAGAAAAACAACTTGGAAAAATATAGCTACACAAATTGTGTCTAGATGCTGCTTAATTAATTTCATTCCCAACGAAGATTCCCAGAAAATTACAGGATCACCCTCTACAGATGGTTGCAAAGCACCCTATCTCTATATCCTGGGGGATTTTTGTCATCATCAAACAGCTGCAAAAGCTTTATGAAGCAGATCAAGATCAGCGTGAACTCCTGTTCTTTTATCCCTTTTACAAAACTAAAGGTAAAAAAAAAAAAAAAAAAAAATCTTCAGTCCTAAATTATTAAAATTTGTTTTCATTTGCAGGATTTCAAAGTAAATTCATTACTAAATAACATCATAAATAAACATAACTGTGACATCAGAGACCATATTCTGCATAGCATTGACATATGAAATGTACTTGCAGGAAGCATAACACATTTAAAGTGAAGATATATGAAATGTATTTCCACAAAAATATATGAAACGTGATGAGAGAGAAATAACTAAGACGGGGAAAACCTCACACCAAAAATCAGACAAAACTATACATTTAAATTACAAGCATAACAAAATAGGAACATTTATTTGATATACTTGTCTTAAGAAGTGAAAAGGTAAACTGAAAAAATATTTTGAGCTTGTGTTTAACATGATTACTATGACTTGCTAATCTCCTTATCGGGCTTTACACTTGTTTTTATTCATTCACTAAGTGGGTTTTTTTCCTCTCTTTCACTTCTTATTTCACCATCTCTTCCCATCTTCTTTGTTTAAAGATTTTCTAATTCTTCCTAATTTTTCTGCATGACTAATAGCGGCCTATTTTTTCATTAATGTACATTTTTGTACTGCTATCTTTTCACAGAATCAAGGCCAGAAAAAACATTCAAGATCATCTTGTCCGACCACTGACCCACAAACACCATAATCACCACAACCATACTCCAAGTGCCATATCCAGACACTTCTTGGCAATTCCAGACATTCCAGAGATGTTGCCCCCACCGTCTCCCTGGGCAGCCCATTCCAACGGTCACTCATTTTTTCCGTGAAAAAAAATTTCAAATATCTAATCTGAACCTCCCCTGGCAAAACCTAAGGACATTTTCTCTCATCCTTTCACTTGAGATATGGCAGAAGAGACCAACCCCCAGCTGGCTACAACCTCCTTTCAGGTTGTTGTGGAGAACAATGTGGTCACCCCTGAGCCTCCTTTCCTCCAGGCCACCCAAGCTGAGCTCCTCACAGCACTGCTGCTCCAGGCCCCTCACCAGCCCCACGGCCCTTCTCTGGATGTGCTCCAGCCCCTCCATGTCCTTCTTGAAATGAGGGGCACAGACCTGACCCCAGGATTCAAGGTATGGCCTCCCCCAGGCTCAGCAGAAGGGCACAATCACTGCCCTGGCCCTACTGGTCACACTGTTCTTGACAGAAGCAAAGACTGCATGTTGATTTATTGCTTATTTTCCTCTACTTCTATATTTTTCTGTTCTAGTAAGATTTCTTCTGGCATTTTTTAATGTGTGCTTCTACTGTCATGCTCTAAGCTTTAGTGAATTTGAATTCAGCTGCTTTCCTTCAGCTCCACAATGATTCCTTCAACCAGTTTGCTATTTCCACACACACTTTCTTTTCCTCACACTTTTTAGCTCAGTTTTTCTCTCAGTTTTTGTCACCTTTTTTCACATATTTTTTTCTAATCCCAGATCTCTACTCACCATATTTTAATTACTAACAACCGTGACCTAACAATTTAGTGAACTAAACTCCAGGTTGAATTTAATTGACCAGACACCAGATACCTCTTCTCCAGAATCTCCCAAGTTTGCCCCCACTAAATTCAAGAACACTTGAAGGACATTTCTTGATCTCATGAATCTGGGACTGAGGAAGAGATGAGAAGTAAACAGCAGGGATGCCAAATAACTACAGAAAAGAGCACTAAAGACCAAAAGCCACAGCCATATAGTCTGTGCCTATTCCATAGTCACAGAATGGATTGAGTTGGAAAGGACCTTTAAAACCATCTAATTCCAACTCCCTTCCATGGGCAGGGACACCTTCCACTACACCAAGGTCCCAACCCAGCTTTGGACACTTCCAGGGATGGCACATCCACAGCTTTTCTGGGCAACTTGTTCCGATATTTTATCACTCTCATAGTAGATAATTTCTTCCCAAAATTTACTCTAAATCTGCCCTCTGTCAGTTTAAAGCCATTACACCTTGTCCTATCACTATTGTCAAAAGTCCCTCTCCAGCTCTCCTGTAGGCTCCCTGTTAGGTACTGCAAGGTCCTACAAGGTGTCCCTGGAACATTCTCTTCTCCAAGCTGAACAACTCCAACTGCATCAGCCAGTTTTCATATCAGAGGTGCTCCACCCCTCTGATCATTTTCATGGTCCTCCCCTGGATTTGCTCCAACAGCTCCATGTCCTTCTTGTTTTGGGGGCCCTAGGGCTGAACACAGGGGTGGGGTCTCATGAAAGAGGAGAAGAAAAATGGAAGAATCTAAATTTTAGAAAAACACACAATCAGAAAACAGATCCAAGAGAAGATAGTAGTATGAAGTAGGTAGAATTAAAAACAGAAATACAATGCACTTTCTTAGTACAAACTGTTCATTAGTTGGTGATTGCTGCACAAACCCCCTGAAACTGTTTGAACCAAAAAGATAGGACACCACACTGCAGACCTTTCACAACTAATTTTTTCTTCTGCTGAGATGGCTGTACTTAAGTTTCATCCCTGAGACATAGTTATAAACAAAAAGATTGCCAGTGTCTCTGTTCAAAACCCTAAGTACCAAAATGTTGGCCCAACACACAGGTAAGGCAGCCTCCGTCCACTCACATATAAGGCAATACTAAAGACTTTCCAAGCACTGCTCATAAGTTTGAAAACTATTTATAAGTATCTTCCTTATACATGTAATAGAAGACTACCAACATACATAAAACAAACCAATCCATCTGAATTCCTTGCTACCAAATGCATGTTATGGAAATTGGGTTAACAGGACTGAAATTACTCCAAGGTAAGCAAAGAACATTTATTTTTTACTTTGAGAACGCCTTTCATTTGTTTTGCTAAATAAGAATTTAGAACTCACTTCTGATTACAATTGAGCATACAGTCAGTTAACCCAATTAAAACAGCAAGAGCAGCTTACCTTCACTACCAATATAAAAACTCATAAACAAAACCAGAAATATGACTGCAAAATGACAGGACCAGAGGTATTTCAACTTTTTGTTTTTGTTTCTTCCTCCAACGTAAAAAATCTCAAAGAATTTATTTAGAAATTTATTTTTAGGGTTTTGTTTTATTTTTAGAAAAAATAAATGAAAAAAAGAGACACTATTTCAATCTCTAGCTACCCTAACAGGTTCTGTTAGTGTTTCATAGGAATGGGTTGACATCTACCAGTTTAAAGGCCATGTGAAAGCTCTACCTCCTTTGTATTTACTTTATATAACTCTCAGGATCTTTATGCCAGAGCAAACTGATATAGGCTTCACCTTTTCTGGTATTTTTTTCAAATTAAGATCATTTTGGTCCAAAAATACTTTTTTTAGCTTTCATGAACAACAGAGTAACATCATCTTCTCAACCATCTTTCAAGAATAAGAAAATTAGAAGCGTAATATATAAAGATTCCCTTAAGAACAATTAATTCACTCATCTATTCAGTAAGTTACATTTGCCACAAAAAAACTACAGCACAGTCAGTATCACTCCACACTTGCACTGAAAACCTATTGTGCAACAGCCAGTTCCATCCCAGAAGAATCTGGATTTTTCAGCTCTTCTAAATATTTGCTTTTCAATAAGAAATGATCATGTTTAAAAATGTCTTCCACAGTTTTAATATTTAAGAATATCTCTCTCCTATCATCCCTACAATTTGTCTACTGCAAAGACAGTTTAGGGGAAAAGCCCATAATAAAACAGTCAGAAATTGCTGGCAAGCCATAAAACACAGAGAGCACCATTGATGCTGAAAACACATTAAACACATTCTATCTCAGCAATACCCCTGATGGGAACACAGCCAATAGGGATGTCCCCAAATAGTTACATAAACAAGTTTCTTCCAAAAACTATGCTGAATAAAATGAATGAGGCAACAACATAACACAACAGTAACTCTACAACACTGTTTCAAAAACATATCACAAATAAAATAAATAATTATCAACATACGTTTTAAAATAAGGAGGAATGCACATTCCATTCTAATGCATGTTTTGGTAAAATTAGACTGATGTCATCTACCCTGAAAAATTATTTTGCAGTAAAGCATTTTGTCCTAGTTTTACCTAGGACCACAACATTATTTGGTGCATTGGCCAGTAATCAAACTAAACCCACGACACATTTCCAAAAGAAAAGTATTATGTTAATAACTGATTGATTTAAAACCAGCTTAACAGTTCTGCTGTTAGTTAGCAAGGAAGGTCAGCAGATGAGGGAGACCATTTCCTACAGAAAGGAGACTCCCACTACAATTTCCTGGGAGGGCATGGGTGCTGGTATTCTGTTTGTTTGGCATTTTGGAGTGGAGCGTTTACCAAGTCCTGTGGAAAGTCTGCAAGTCTCTTTCACGCTGTAACTACCAGGACACTGGAGCTCTTCTGCAGCTGCACATCTACAGAGGAAAGCTTCCTTCCTTTTGCCAAAAGCCACGAGCTTCCACAGCCTTCCACATTCTCCACTGGATCTCCATTTACCCCTCAACTGAGAAACATTTCCAGCTGCTTGGTGAAGTTAGGGACGTGGCTCACCTGTCTGAAGTGCTTCTGTGAACATCCTGTCAGTATCCTTTATTCCCTCAAAATACTGCTGTGTCACTATCAGGAGTCAGAAGCTGTAACACAATCAGATTTCAGTGTTCTTTAGACCTGTATCTACCTGTGTGCTCTCACCCCTGCTGCAAAGGCTACCACAGCCTATACAACACCACACACTACTTAGGCTTCGTATTCCATACATTCCTACCACTACTCTCTCCCCTCACAAGGTGAGCTACAACACAGTGGCAGTAATTCTGGAAAATGGGAGACAGAAGCCTAGAATTTTGACCTCAGTCTCCAGGCAAGTGCATCAAATAATGAACTACCACATAAAAAGCTGCCACAGCTTTTCACCTCCTTCAGCCATATTTTAAGCAGGAGTAGTGACTGTATTTTATGAGTGGGAAAGTCCTGCTGCTAACACACATCTATTAAGCAACCACCTCAGAGAATCAGAGGTCAGGCTGCTGGGAACCACAAGGAAGCAGCATTAGGAACTATCACTCAGGCCAGAGCCACTGGGAGTGTGTCACAGGACAGATGCAAGAAATGTTTGACCACTGAGAGCTGTGTAACAAAGTGGCTACTGAGCTCACAGTCTTTGTATCACAGCAACTTACAGTTCCAAGATTCACCTTCAGGCCTCATTCGGTCTTTTGTTTATTGTATGACACACCTATTTATCAGAAATAATTGCAACTGGTATTTAAATGAAAAATCCGCATAATTTTCAACTACTTGAAGCTTTCAGAGATTTTTTGAAGGACTATGCATCCAAGTGACAATTTTTTAATGGGGCAAAGTTTCCAGCATAAAACACTCCTTTGCTTCTTGAGATTAAGACTTGTAATACTGGTTTAACAATTTTTGGGGTTTTTTCCCCACTCCCTGGAAAAAAGAACACAATATTCAATAATACTACTATTATAATCATGGAATATACTGAGTTGGACAGGACCCATCAGGATCATCAAGTCCAACTCCTGGTCCTGTATAGGACAACCCAATAATCACACCATGTGCCTGAGAGCATTGTTCAAACACTTCCCATTAGTCTATTCCAGCCAAATTACATTTTATTTCTGTTTTTAGCAAAACAAAGAAAATCCAGCTAACATTAAACTAGCATTCTGCAACAGCACTCAAAAGCAGAACTGCCAACATAATTTAGAAAAAATCCAAAACAATCCATTTTTTAAATATACTATTACCGGTGACATAAATTATCAACATTACCACTAGTCAGAAAATAGCTGGAGAACCAACACAGACCTGTAAACCTATCACCTCTTTATCTATATATATATATAGATATATAGATATATACAGGAGTAAAGCACTAGTACACCTCTATATGGCACCAAGCAAATCATCCTACTGGGGGCACAGTAAACATGTTTGACTTAAACTACATTTGTGAAGTATCAATACCCAGGCTATGGCACCACTGAAACCAGCCCATAATTAAGTTTCCTTAAGAAATTCCTACCAGAATTAGGACATAAGCTGTTATAAAACACATGTCACCAGCTTTTGCTTGTCAGCTGAAACACCAGCAGTAGGATTTAGGCCTTTCTAAAATTTTGAAGTACCACTCCAGAGCTATCCAAGCACACCTCATACCACAGAGGGGACTAACTTAGAGAATCAAATAATCCCTTGCCCTGGATGCTGAAATCACTACAAAATAATAAATAAACCAATTCATGAATTCTTCTAACAACATGCAGGTTCTACAGCATGTTGCATGTCCCCATTTTTGATTTTGGTAATCAAAAATACCATTATTTATAATAAGACAAGAAAGTTGAGCAAGTAAGTGCTGGAACCAAACCTGTTGCTGGACATTTGAATAATTAAACCATCACTTGCCTCAGGCTACCTCCAGTTTGCCAGCTTTTCTGGAGTTATGCTGCTCAAAACATGGGAGACAGGGAAAGAGAGAGAACAGGGAAGGAAACCTGCTGTCCCAAAGATTATATTCTTATATTCTTATGCTTGATTAGAAGAAAGAATGTGTTCAAGAATTATACTGACTAAACCTAAAATGTTCATGTCTTATAGGGTAAAAAGTAATAAAACAAAACCTGGTTGCTTTTCTATATTCTAGCTGTCAAAAGCCACCTCGTGTTCTGTGTCCTCTCTTTTTAATATGTATATTACCAACCACAAACTATCTAGATCCTTCACCAAAGACTGAAGCAACAGTTAGAAACCCAGACTAAACCCAAACTGCACTAAGAGATAATTCTATTCCAACCCAAAGCAGATGGCAAATAGAATTTAACTGGGCAAAAAAGAGAAGTAGGGGGAATGTTACAGAAAAGGAGAAAAGAGAACCACAAGTACTCTTGGTGCACCAGAAAGCCCTAACACTAAGCCTTGCTGAAAAACCACAAAGGGAATGTGAGGAAGCTGGTCTGAACACCAGTCTCTCCACTGACTTATGAAAAGGCTTCTACACAAAATAAGTAATCAAACAAAAGTAGTATTTCCATCATTCTCACGCTTTCCTCTACTCCACATTAAATCTCCTAAAGTGAAGTTCTTCCCAGCTCTCCCTGTTCTTGATTTTCATTCCTCCTTCTAGATACATACCACAGAGTCTCTGTTCAGAGCATGCACAGGCATACCAAGCAAGACAGGATAAATGTTGTTTATTACTAGACTGTATAATGTATGTTGGGGCAGGAGGACAGGCCTCTTTTTGTTCCAAATCCCAATTTTATCTGAGCACAATTCCCTATTTGTGAAAAAAATATGGTTTTAGTTATTTTCTGTCATGGCTCCCAGAAGCCTCTAAGCATGGGTACTTATAAATAAAAACATATTATTGTTTCTTATTTTGTCCTTGAGCAGGCAAACAAAAGGGAGAAGGAAACAAAACATGCAACTAAACACAACAGCAATTAAATAAGAAGTTTGTCATACATATTTTGTGTCTCTAGGAAGGAAATGAAATCTCTCTTCCCTAGTTTACAAAATTTTTTTCTCCAAGCTTCTTGCTTGCAATGTTCTATTATTCAGCAGTATGAAAGAGCACTTTTAAGATACTCTCTCTGATTTATTATAATCAAATCATACAAACCTCCATAAAGTGCCTACTTTGCTGATAAAGGTACATTGGAAAAAGTACTCAAACTCTAAAATCTCATGTCTTTGTCAAGTACAAAGAAGCACAAAATCTGCGGCTGCCTTTCAGAGACAGCAAGGATTTTTATGTCTCTTCCTGGTGACATTTATTTAGGAAACTTGCTATTGCTCCTACTCCAGCCCATAGCATGGCATTCACAGAACCAGAGGACCAACTACAGTGGATATGATTTTTTTTTAGCTGAGAGATGCGGAAGTCCCATTCTTCAATTATTTCTAGTTTTTAATGCAAAAAATGCAAATAATGGGTGCCTAATACAAAATTTTTAGCAAGTAAGTGCTGAAACCAGACCTGTGACCGAACAGCTGAATGATTAAACCATCACTTGTCATAAGGCAAACTACCTCCAGTTTGCTGGCTTTGCTTTGCTGCAGTTACAGGGCTCAAGACAGTCATCTAGGGAGAGGAGGGAGGGGAAGGAAACCTTTCCCAAGACTTTTCTTGTTTGAGAAGAAAGAAGAATGGGATTAAGACATATACTGACCAAATGTCAAGGTGTAGAAAGGCAACTTCCTAACTACAGATTGCTACTGGAATCAATTAAAAATTGAAAATAATACATACAATAGTACATTTTAAAAGCAATGTCCCCAGCAGACAAATAAAACACAGATTAAGAGATTGCAATGCAAACCCAATGCTACTCTTCTGATCTGTTTGGCATAGTAACAGGTTATTTCCTCTCAGCACATACAAAAACTACATGGATAGTGTGGTGCAATTTGGTAAACTACTTATACAGAACTTATTTATGAAGACTGTCAAGCTGCATAGGAACTGCACTAAAATCTAATTCAAAGTACTTCCACCTTAAAAATTTATTCTAAATTTTTTCATACTGTCTTTCCCCTTTTTTTCTTAATCACACAGCTAAGAACTCTAAAGGAAAAATGAAATAAAACTCAAAACAAACCACAAAAAAGCCAAACAAGTGAAATCTATAAAATCCCGTTTTCCTTCCAACTTCCTGTACACACAAAAAAAAGTTTCTGCTTTGCACTTCCAACTAACCTTGAGCAAATAACATCAGGTATCTACATGAAAACACAAATGCAGCTTTGTATTTCCTATGAAACACTACAAAGTTATTTATTTGGCACTGACTTCCACTCTTGAGATATTAGCTCTCTATATTACACACACACAACTCCCCACACCCCCCTCTCTCTGCAATTGCCTGGAGTTAAAAATTACATTGTGCCTCATGAAATCAGGCAACTACAGCCTGAGTTAGTCATCTATTGATGCTGCCTATTCAAGCAAATAATTCTATTAAAATTTGTAGACCTTAATCTGCAGTAGTCTTCAGCCAAACAATGAGCATATCAGCAAGTAAGCATTTAAATTAACTATTTTTAAAATGTGTATTTATGGATATTTCAGTATAAGTTATATTTTTATACATGAAAACGTTGACTTTTTTTTCTCTTTGTTATATACAAAATCAATTAGAACTTTTTTAATAGGTTTCAACAATTCTCTGATCATTACTGAATTACATTCCAAAAAATGTCCAAATAATTATCTACTTAAAAATCCCGATCCACTAAGTGATCATGAGTTACAAAATGATTTTGCAGCGAAACCTATTACTGATTGCTGACCCCAAAGAGAGTCATGATATATTCCCAGGACCACTGACATTGGAACAGCAGCCTCTCACATAATCACACCAGTTTAGCTCCAAGGAATGGGTCCAAATGTATGTGGGACAGGAGACAAAGAGACAAGCAGTACAAGGGACAATTCACAGGAGGGCAATCTGAGAGTCATCTAGAGAAACACAGAAACTTTCTGCATTGAATCTCCCACCGCAGTGAACTTTATCTCTACAAATTATAGGGTGCTTAGAGACACAAATAGCCCCCTCTTCCTGTTTTAACCACAAAACTTGACACATAAAAACCTTTCATGATACAACATTGTCATGCAGCACAAGAAAAGACATTATTAGAAAAAAGCAAATTAACAACATACGTTTCATGGTCCCATCTTCCTCTTCATCATCATCACTGTTGATCACCATGGTCCCCAAGTCTGACTCTAACATGGTGCTGTTGTGTTCAATCATTGTCTGAGCACCTTCACTCATCGTGCTGGTGGCTCTCATGGTACCAGCACTCTCTGAATTGGTCTTCACCATGGTGTGAGAGTCCAACTCATCTTCATCCTGTGGGAAAACGTTTGCCAGGACACAGCAAACCATTAAAACAAAACATAGGCAAGATGCAACCACATATTGATTAGTTTTTTATCTTTATGTGACCTAATTGTGCTGCTGGACTCTCAGGTTTAGAATTAAAAAATCACAGAATACAAAATCTTTCATAGAAAGAAAAATAAAACCTCTTCTTTCTCTCACAGATGCATAGCAGGGTAAGTATAACATGGCCCACACACTCACTCTGCATTAGCATTCAGTTTTGAGTTATCTCTGTGATTTTCATGACCCACTTTATCTCTCTGGGTTCCAAAAATCACTGACACAATTTACAGAAAGAGATTTTGCTGTTTTGCAGGGGACTGTCACCAAGGGTGCTGACACCCTCAACTTAGGATCATGCCCAGCATCTGATATTACATACAGAACCCAGATGACAGGCTCATGTTCAATTTAGCTACTAAACAGTCTTCAACAGAACTTTTAAAGGCCCCCTCAGAAACAAAAAAATCAACTTGACTTACTTCAAGTATTTACTTCCATTTAAAAACCTTTGCAACAACTCTAAGTAAATGACTTGTTAATGCTGCACATAAAAATAGCCCTTGAGCACATACTTACCCACTAAGTGTGGGGGAGATAATATCAAGGAGATAAAACAGTAGCATTTTGAATTGGTAACAGCAATGGGCCAGGAATTTCAAACAGAGCACTAATGACAATGCAGTTAATGAAACGTGAAATTCATATGGAATACTAATATTTGAAAACACTAATGGGAAATCACACTGGTTTCCGAAATCTGATTTAGATTATACAGACAACATCACAGCATTTCAGGAGTAACATGAAGGACTGTGACTATACATATACTCTATATGAACAAAATATATTACTCAAGGAAAAAAAAATTAGATATTCTCATTTGTTGATTAAATGTAAGCAATAATATCCATCACTGTGAAGTTACTCTATGTCAAATTTTTATATTCTAAATACAAATGCTACTTTCACCAGTTTCATAACCATATATGCATCCATTTCGTCTATTGTGTCAAAACTTCATTAAGAGTTCCTTGCAAAACAAATTTTATCCCTGATTAGTAAAATATTTTAGCTACCTAGTTTGAAAGATTATTAGCTAACCCTTGAAATTTTTAATTTTTACAAATAATATGTTGCTGCTACATAGAATCATAGAATTCTATGTAGCAAACTAGAATTAGGTTGGAAAAGACCCCTAAAATCATCAATCCAACTGTTAATCTAGCACTGCCAAATCCACCACTAAATCATGCCCCCAAACGCCACATCTACAAGACTTTTAAATACATTTAGTGTAATATGTAACATTTAAACAAATCTTCACCTACTAACAAATTTTCCCTTTTTTCTAAATCTTTGCATTGCTTTATAGGATTTAAATGTTAAACTACTCAGAGACTTTTAAGTGGAGGGGCTGGGGGGGACAGACACAGAATGGGATCAGAAGAAGTAAAGCCCAGACTCAAACCCCTGCAGGGCCTGGCACTTTCTGTTTCTCACTGAACTCATTCCCTGGCATGGCAGACAATTTGCCTCTTGCACAGACACACGTACACGAGCTACATGGCCTGAGTGCCTGTTTCACCAAGGGCTGGTCTAGGCAGGCACAGAAAATTGAGTGCAGTAATACCAGCTCCTGAAAATGATTCTATTACATCTCAACTAAAACTGTATCTCTTAGATTTCATTTTGACACAGAAAGTCTGGCAAACAGCATACAATAATGAAGCCAGGATACAAACTAAACAGATTTACATTAAAATTCCAAATGTCAAAAGAATAATTATTTTCCAGATCATAATTTGCAAAAATACTGGAGTTTTTCATTTGCATTCTTTCAGGGTTTTCTTTTTTTTTTAGTTGCATTCTCTTTAGT
Organism: Thryothorus ludovicianus; assembly: GCA_013397245.1. Taxonomy (NCBI): domain Eukaryota; kingdom Metazoa; phylum Chordata; class Aves; order Passeriformes; family Certhiidae; genus Thryothorus; species Thryothorus ludovicianus. The sequence continues at coordinate 124,011 of VZTB01008828.1, forward strand.
ACCCTACCCTTAAAAATTGTGATATTCCCAAAGATACAATACAGACAGCTTACAGCTACAGCACGAGGCAACCATGCCAGTAAAAGAATGAGAATATTTTGGTATTGCTCCTCCTGGTGGCAACTTTAATTTTCTTTACCTTCTACCACCAAATGCTACTGTTAACCCCAGTGTTTTCTATGAATTGCATTTTTCCTCTTCAAAAAAGGGTACTGTGAAAAAGAAGTAGTTTTTCATCACATTTTAAAAGGGCCAGAACAGTTAAACTACAAGTGTTTCTTTCAGTACTGCAATACAGCATAAAACTGACTCAAAACATACTGATGTTTCACCTATTAACCACTACAAATTTGGCATCTGTAACAGACAGGCAGGCAAATCTTTGAGTTTAAGGCATAGTTGCTTTTGATTTACAGAGTAGGTTGACTAATATTAATATCCACTTGCTGTGCACATGGCCTGAAACTTACCTAAGATGAAATAAGAAATTAAACAAACATTTTCCTGGAGCTCAAAACTTTTATCATAGAAGTTAGTGACCAAAAGTGATGGCTAACAACATGAACAAGTATGAAATGAAATCCCAAATTACCATTTTCATAACTTCTGCTTCATTGAAAAAAATGATCTTTTATTTCTTCAGTCAAATCAACTATCTGGACTTGGTCCAAAGAACAGCCCTTCATTTTCCAGTCTCAGGGTGCCAGGAGCCTTTACCTTAGTACTGTCTCTCAGCAAAGAGAACAGTTATCTTTAACACCTGGGAGAGTAAGGATCACAAATGCCCACCTTAGTACTAGAGGAAAAGTTGTCCCAAAAAGGGAAGTACACAACAATTTTGATTAATGCTGTTTTCCTTATATCAGGAATGATGTACTGAGACAGTATTGGAATGGTCTGCCCAGGGAGGTGGTGGAGTCACCATCCATGAACGTGTTTAAAAAGACTGGATGTGGCACTTGGTGCCATGGCTTAGTTGAGGTGTTAGGGCATGGGTTGGACTCGATGATCTTTGAAGGTCTCTTCCAACCCAGGCATTCTGTCACTCTGTGTGACAGAACAATATAAAACTCCTTCATGGCCTGTGTGTGCCCCAGAATAATTAATTTTGTAGCTAACACAGATTGCTTCCAGAACTGTCATTCCAGTATTTCTCACAAATATGAGATTTAGCTAATATGGCAGTAGACTACACTGGTTTTGAAAAGGTAACTTTATGAAAATATGCAATGGATCCAAGTTATGGAAATGCACATTTACATGAGAGATGAAAGTGATACCTGCATTTACAAATTCTGATTCATGCTTTGCAGTACATAAATATTGGTGTAGAACTTGTGATCTGTTGTTAAAAAAAGCTAAACACACTGATTAAATAAAAACAAACACAATCTCAATTTTAACCAGGAAAAAAAAGAGAAGTATTAAAGCTGAAGAGTCATGTTCTCATACTATTTATGAAAACAGATCCAAGAATCAAATAATAAAAACAACTAACTCTGGAGCTACACTGTCTGCTGCTCTCCTGTGTACAAGTAATAAGCAACCAAACTTGTATTTGGAAGGGGCTTCAGTTACACCACTCTACAGTGACATAAGGGGTGCACAGAACTCTAAAATCTCTTGAAATGCTATAAAAATGACAATAGACTACAGAGACTCTGAAGAACATGACAATGTAAAGTACAAGCAAAGTACCAGCAATAACCTGCAATCCTGTAAGACTCTCTGGATCTCCTTTCTATCAAAATATTATTAACAAAATCAATCCAGAGAGTATAAAAATGCAATCATACAGATTTGATAATCAGGATAGAAAATTCAAAAAGACTTCGGCAGAAAACACACACAAGACTTCATGATAAACTTGTAAAACAAAAGATCTTATCACACAAAACATTTTCTCAGAGAAGTTGGCCTTGCAGACCATACCTGAGTCTGTATCATTACAGAACTGAATGAGCCGAGGTGATAAAGATTAATGTATTTTTCTGTTGCTTTTCAAACATCAGTAGGGATGAAGACTGATAAAAAATTAAACAAGAGAAGCAAATACGGCAGCAGTTACCTTTAAAATCTCTCTGCCTGTGTTTTGGCATGTAAAAAGAACACTAGAGGGCAGCAAAGACAGCCAACTCGGCTGCAAGGTATTAAAGGAAGATTTATTTACATGCTGGCAAAATTTAGTATCCTGTAAAATAATTTCACTTACTATTAACACCTCATCATCACCTTTGAAAAATATAGTTGTAGTCACAGCTATCTTTTTTTAAAGCACTGTAGTAGCTACATAAACACATAATACAGTTTGGTGAAGCACAAGGATTTTGTAAAAGCTCTTAATGTACAAAGCCAAACTTTACCCTGAGTATATGATTAATACTGAGCACACAAAGCTTAGACCCATCAGTAAAACAGGTAAAAACTTAACTTTCAGCACACAGTCAAACCCCATGGTATTCAACAGCACCTAAGCTTGTTTTCTCCCTCCAGGCAATGATGCCTTGCTGTGTGCTTGTACCTCCCCATGTTTATTCCTCCTGTGACCAGTTTCTGCCTCCACACTGCTGTGGATTTCAACAATATGCTATAGCTCTAACTTCAGGACGCTTAAAGGACTGCAATCGAATTTAATTAACACTTCTGTCAAGTGTTCTTCGGCATGAAGAAAAAATGGCAGGGGAAAGAGGAAGTTTTAACATTTTCATGCAAAATTACATATATATATATCTAGATAGATACAGCTTTAAGATATACATGTAAACACATGAAAGCAAATATAAAAACTTTCAGAAAAGTACAGCACAGTGTATCAGATTTAAAATACAGAATAACTCATCTGATTCACTAGTTCCTTTACAGCAACACTACAAATATTGTAAAAAATATAAAGGAAAAATTACAGCAATTATTTCTTAAGAGTCTCAAAATACAGATGCCAACTTTTCGTAATTAATACAGGATTAACCAAATAACTGAATGAATGAATATGAATGAATATGAATGAATAATCCTACATATAGGAACAACTGATTATCGACAGTTGGCTTTGGTGTTGATAGTTGCCAACCACCAAGTGCCAAAGAAAATAAAGGGGAACACTGAAGTAGTAATTTGTCGATTTAATACTCTAAAAGACTTAAACATTCCTCACGTCATAGTGACATTAAAATGTAAAAGAAAACATAGAGAGCTGCTTGTTAGCTCATTCCTTTAAAGGTTCACAGAAACAAATATTTAGACATGTTTTCTGCAAGCTGCCAGGCAACGAGTTACTTTACATTCCCATAATACAGCTGCCCAGCCTCAGCATCCACTTCACATCACACTTCCAAAAATGCACGAGAAGAGATTGGCCATGTCTCATAAAGCTTAAACTAACATTTAAACTTTGATATTGGGATTAACCTTCTGTAGAACACAACACTTGTGATTTTTGCATAATTAAAAAAACCTGTACAACTACCTCAGCACCTATCAAAACATGTTAGTTTGTCAGAAGGCATTCTCATCACATGAGCAGCTCTCATAACAGGCATAAAATCAATTCTCAGCACACTATTTGTGATGATATTGTATCTCTTAGGAGGACACACATAAGAAGACTGTATTCAACCTGGACATTTATTTACCGGTCTGCAATACAAAGTTTTGAAGAGCGAAAAAAATTTACATTATAATTGACAACTTCTCATGCTATAAAATGTCAACAGTGATGAAAAAGAAAAAAAATAATCAATTTCAGGGATGTGACTCTTCCTCAACTGAAGGACAACTACCTGAATTGACCCTGAAAATTAAGTATACAATTGTGAAAACGTTGCATCTGATTATTTCTCCAAACCCACACAATCCATTCTATGTCCAGTTATGCAAGTAACTTTTGAGTGCCCATTACTATACAATCTATGACTTCAAGAAGGTATTAAAGTAGAAAAATGTATTCAAAATGTAATTGGTAGGGTTAAAACAGGTTTCCTAACATAAAAAAACTTCACAGTTGGAACATTTTACACCTTCCTTCTTGATGGGTCTCAAATCTTGTACTAGGCAGTTACGAGCAGAACTGCTCACAATTTACATAGGAAATTCTTGGGGGGTTAGATCAATAAATTCAAGCCCTTGACAGGTTAACTGAAACCATTCTTTTTCAATAGTATATGGACTCAATTCACTGCCCATGAGAGACCTCTAACATCAATATATTCTACTTAACACTAACACCAGTATTTGCCCTTGCTTTTAGATGTTGTTAAATATTCATTTCTTAAAGTTTGAATCTGCATTCCTACACTGAGGACTTTACAGCAGTATGATTGGGAAAAAAAATCCATTTTTGAGGTGCTATTTTTCAAAATTGAGGTGTTAGGTGGGTACTACTTTGCAACTGAACACTGGGCTCCAATTCTACACATACTCTAAAAACATTTATAGATATTAAAATATGAAGAAATACAGGCATTACTTACTGTCACTACTACTTCATAAGATAAAACAGAGTGTCATTAGTTCTTTCTAGGACTGTTGCAGATTTATCAACACCTGTATTATCATTTGAATTATAGGATCATGTAGTCAGGCAAACTACATACAAACAGCCCTATATTTCTTATAGGGTTCTCTGAAATTGATACATAAAGAGAAGGAATGTGTAAGGGTTATTTATCTTTATCCCTGAATGCTGTTGACTTCATCCACTACCAAACTGTATACCAACTATACCAAATTGGCACTCATACTATCTGCTTTCACTTTCCAAATGGAAAATAATAAGCACTCAGAAGTACAGAAAGAATTGATTTACTCTTTTTTTGGCAGCTACAAAAACAAGTTCCAAATTAAATGAAAAATAGAATCTTTGAGCTTATTGTCAAATTCTACATTATTTTGAAGTGAAGTGTGGGGTTGGGAGATTGATTTTTTCTTTTTCTAAAACAACAAACACGAATATTGTAATGCTTTTGTTTTATTCTTCTGGATTTTTATTCTGCTTTCCTCTAGTAACTTGCAGGTCCATTGATTAACCTCTACCTAGTATGCTTAAAAAACTAAAATCAGAACATCACTTAGTTCAGGCTTCACTTGCATCTGACATGCTCTTCAGGAGTTTTCTACTATCCAGTAAATGAGCAACATGCATTCAAGAAACACCTTACAGATAATGTCTTTAATTGAAAAGAAAATGGTGACAAAGAATCACAGAATGTTTTGGATTGAAAGGGACCTTAAAGACCATGAAGTTCCAACTCCCCTACCATGGGCAGGAATACCTTCACCTAGATCAAATTGCTCCAAGTCCCATCCAACCTGACCTACAACACTTTAGGAACAGGGCACCCACAGCTTCTCTGGCAACCTATTCTGGTGTTACACACACTCTCCACAAAGAATTTCTCCTAATATCTAATCTCAATCTACCTTCTATCAGCTAAAAGCCATCACCCCTACACATGCCCTTGGAAAAAGTCCTTGAGCTTTCTTGTAGGCCCCCCATGTCACTGGTACAAGTTCAGGCTCCTGTTTCCTGGTTTGGCTGAGTTGGTGCTTCTGGCTGATCAGAATCTTTGGTAACAGCAACTGGACAAGATTCTGGTGTTATTGCCCAAATGAATCTGTGTTATTGCCCAAAAGAAGTTCTTACAATGATGTACTGCACTGAAACTGTTGCAAGACATAGGAAGTCTGTATTATAATCAATTATTAAAACTAGTCCAGAATAAAATTTGTTCTGCATTGTGACACACAAAAAATATTCATAGGCCACTCCAAAAACTGTTTTTGTCAACAAGGAAATCCCTCATCTCACCACCAATATTCTTCATTTCAACCACTTGTACCCTCACTTTTTCTGTTAAAGCTAAGTAGTTCAAAACTTTTTTCACTCAAAGCTTACCAAGCAATACAAAATTATTTGACATAGATTTACTGACAGCAGAAGTCACACTTACTACCAAATACTACCAGTTCTAACAACTGTCAAATATTTAATCCTAACTACAAATCCTATCACAGATTATTTTATTGAACAATAAAACAGTGTGAAAACTTAGGGAACTAAAAAAATGCCAACAGCATAAAAAAATACACAAAATTATTTTTTATAGTAGGTATAAAAATCTTCTTTTACTTTATCTTTTTATAATGGGAAACTTTTGAAAATTTTTATTTCTTCAATATAAATTTTATAGCAAAAACACCTGGACATCCTCTTGTCCGTTACAAGATATTTTTGCATGTCTCTTAAAAGTCTCTGTGAAAATCATTTGGTATTATTTATCAATATTAGTTAAACAATTACAGCCTGGAAGTCAGCATCCACAGCGAAAAATAAAAAAGGAGTATACAACATCTTACAACAAAGGATGATAAAAGCATTCTGAAAGAACATAGTGCTGAAGTTTTTACCCAGATTCTCTCATCTTTCTCTTTTTGTTATCTTAAAGTCTCATTTAGTGATCCCTTCACTCAAGGGAATACTATGAAGCTTCATTATCCAATTTCTCCCCTTCTATCTTTCACTGTGCTGAAGTCATGCTCCTCTATTTTTCTATTATCTTTCTTTTCTGAACTGCCTAGTCTCATTCACAAGCCCACTTTCATGGCTCTCTCCTAGTTTGTCACTGTTCAGTACTGAGAAGTCAGCTCTGCCTCAAATTTGCCTCTTCCCTTACTCACCTGTGAAGTTTTCAAACCTTTACTCTTTTCTCACATCCTGTGCAACTACAAGCAGGGCTGCCTCTAGCCCTCTGCAAGGCTGGCCTTCAGAACATCATGATCACAAAAAAAAAATCAAGCATCCAAATGCAAATGCTGAGCTGCCAACTGCTCTGACCTTCTGCCTTATATTGAAGAGCAATTTCTTCAAGCAGAGGTTGACTTCTGGTTCTAGGTTTGTTGATGCTCATGCACTGGTATATGATTTTTAGCCCCTAAAATTCTATTAGTGTAAGTAAAAAAATGACAGACTTAGCATTTCCATGTACTACAATGGCACTCATTTTTAAGAGCAAACCAACCCTTTAACAAAAGAGGCTCTTTAGACAAATTAGGCACTGCTTAGACACTAAGTTGCCAGGAGGTGCAGGGAGTTTAATGATCTTTCCCTCTGCTCCACACTGCTGATGACACATCTGGAGGGCTGGGTCCCATTCTGGGCTCCTCAGTAGGAGAGACATGGACACATCAGAGCTAGCAAAGGGCCACAAAGATGATTGAGGGACTGGAACACCTCTCCCAGGAGGAGAGACTGAGAGCTGGAACTGCTCATCCTCGAGAACACAAAGCTCACAGGGGACCTCATCAGTATGTGCAAATATCTGAAGGGCTAAGAGGATGAAGTCAGGCTCTTTTCAGTGCTGCCCACCGACAGAAGCAGAGGCAATGGGCACATAATGAAATGAAGGTTTCCTGTGAACATCAGGAAACACTTTTTTGTACCATGAGGGTGACACAGAGCATTGGCACAAGCTGCACAGCGAGGTTGTGGAGTTTCCTTCCTTGGTGATATTCAAAAGCTGCCTGGACATGGTCCTGGGCAGCCAAACCCCAGTGGCCCTGCTGAAGTAGAGGGGTTGGACCAGATGATCTCTGCAGGTACCTACCAATCTCAACCACTCTATGATTCTGTTTTCTCAGCCCTCTTAACCAAAGGTACTCCTCTTACTTTCAGATCTGAGACACGCACCTTCTATACTTGGTGAGAAGCAGACTCTTGCTGTCTTTTTCACTCATGACTTGTTCCCTTACTGCACCACAAGAGCTCATGGCAGGACTCTCAACTACTACAATGGTAATACAAGTAACAGATGGCTGCCTCAATCCTGAATTTGAGGGTTTCTTATACTGAACACTAAATGGGGGGAAGTAGGGAGGGAAGGAGTGGGGGGGACGTGGCCGAGTGGGGAGTACAGTGTTACATTCTGACTTCTGTACCCATGCAAGAATCATGAGGAGCTGCTAAATGCTGCCTCAGCTGAGGTGAATCAAACTTGTGTTACACCCTTCCACACAGTGGGAGAGGGAGGGGTACATCACATCCTTAGCTGGCATGGATTGTGTCTGGCAATGTGATCTGAACCTCTAAGTAATCAAATCTCATGCCTAATTTTGAGTTAGTGCAGAAGACATCAACATTGCCCAAGCACTTAATATCTCCAGTTCAGAAGGCAATAGTACGGATAAAAGCAAGATGGCAAAAATATCAGTTTTTCATGTCAGTAATAAATCAGTTTCTTCAAAAATCAACTGTTCAATAAGTCACAAACATCAACTCTGCATGTCAAGTCAGAGGAAAAATTCCTAACATAAAAAAATAATCTCAGCCTTCCCTGCCTGTTTTTCACTGACTAAGCAAATACAATTCAGAGTAAATCACCTTTATAAAAACAAGCTATCAATATTCTTAGAACAGAAAATAAATGCAGACAACCACACTGATTGTTGGAGATACAAAAGATTGCACAGAATCTGCTTGAAAAATATTACTATATATAGATCATCACATCTGAATCTGTAACAAGGATTCTGCAATTTGCTATAGGACAAACGGCATTTACTGCACTGCTCTTTTCTGTTTGCTCAAAGCTGTAACATTCCAGACTCCATCTTCTCTTTGTGTTCTTTCTGAATGACCCTGAATGACCACACGTTGTATGTGTGGCAATACACTTCCCTGAAACACATTCTGCTGCATTGCACAAGACTAACCTGAAACAAATTACACAGGGAAGAGTAATAATGCCAGGAACACAGACACATTCTTAACACTGCCAAACAATTCTAAATGCAACCTGCTTCTCTCCTCAAACATATGCTGACAATGTCATCTGAAGAATTAAGTGCTTGTCACCATTTTCATGTTACTTGGTTCAAGCCACATGGCAATCACTGCTTACTGAATGTCATCATTAACTGTGTATTAGACTGCACCAAAAAAACCCAAACAAACACCAAGCAAAGTGCCCTGAACTGAAAACTAAACCAAAAAGTCCGCCTGTGAAAGTAGAACCTTAAATAGTTTTGGGGGGGTTTTAATGTTAGTCTCAATAGCTGAAGCTGACATGGTTTCTTTTCCCATTTCCTAGAAAAGCTTTTTACTAAGACATTTCATTGAATAGTGCTGAAAGCTGGCTTATACAACATTACTCATAATTAAAGAGCGGAATACTCAGAATTCATAGACTTAAAACCACACAGAAAACTGGTAAAATAAAAGTATTTGAACACAACTACAGGAAGTAGGGGAAAACCAGCAGCTTATCAGTAAAGTACAGGAGGTTATAGGAAAAATGGGTACACACCGAATTTTCTTCCTCCTCTTCTAGTTCTCGCTGCTGTTCCTCATGTCGCTTTGCCTTTATCTCCATAGCTTCAGTGATCAGGTCCCTTAAAATTGAAACTGGCTTAGCATTCTTAATAAATGTATGCTAGGGGAAAAAAAAAATCATTAAAATACGTAAAGTCATTACAGAAGTTGTGCTTCTTACAAGCCCTATTCAACACCACAGATGTCAGTGACAAACAGTATCACATATTACACAACAACCAAAATTTACACCAACACAACATACAGTATCCCTCAGCTGCTTCACAACTAAAATTTTACTGTAATTATTTTTAATAACACCAAGCCTTTGGAAATGTAATCACTTAATGACTGCTTAATGATTGAGGATACAGTTTTCTAAAGAAAACATGCAGTAAGTTGTAAATATGGTGATCTGACACAGAAAACCAAACTTTTTCAGATATTCAGTTTCATAATTGAATAAATCTTAACAAATTGAGAGCATAAAGTAGTGGCTCTAACCAGAGTATCTGTGGCTACTCACTTCAACAAACCTATACTTTAAATGTCATAAAATATGTCTTGATCTGTGATGCTGAAACATGGAATCCTAAATAAACCCTTACTTTTAGCAGGAAGCTCAATTTTTAATTAAAAGCTTAATTTTTAAGGTCATTTAAGACAATGTGTATGCTACCATTTGCATGTTTTGCTGCCTAATAAATGCCTGCTGTTAGAAAAAGAATCTGATTTTTGCATCACTATATGTGAGTACAATTCCAGCAAAACATAACTGAGCACCTCAGAAAAATATTATTAAATATTTAAAAACTGTTCCATGAAGAAGAGAATTGATGAAGTCTCATGCCCTATACCTCTTATCTATCTTCTCCCTTGATATATTAATTCAATTACTCTCTTTCATTCCATGACCTCTCCTCACAAGCGGTACTTTTATTTCTACTCAGACATTTTCACAGCATCTCCAGCTCCATCACATATGCTCCAAATTTCAGCTGGGGAAAAAGACAACACAGACTCCTCATGAACAAACAGAGTATTTGGTTTTCTGGTCAGTAAGCAAGGGAAAGAAACTGCATGCTGAAGCTTTTTTTTCTTTGTTTCTTCTTACTTGCCCACATTAATGCAAGTCTGTTCCATCCAGCTCTCTGTATTCAGCTAATCATACAAACTTCAGATCTTGGAGGTCTCAAGTAGTAATTCATACATCACACAGACACTTTAAACTTTCAATTTTTACTTACCTTGTGGTCTCCTTTTGGTGCTTTGTATTGTATAAAATTAAATATTCATAGCATGATCTACAAATTTCACGGATCTATTACCAAAAACTACTTTGCGAAATATTTGTTCTCCTTGTGGAACTTAAAATTTAAGAGCTGCTATTGCTAGCTGAACACAGAATAAATCTAGCAGAAGAATCACACAGGAGTGAGAGCCTGGCATACCCTGCCTTGCTCCAAAGGTCCACACTGCCAAAGTGCCCCCTTGGTTGAACCCAGCCCAAGAACAAACCCCTTGTACTGCTCATCTGCACCAGACCTGTCTGGGAGCCAGAGCCACCTGCCTGCTAATGCGACATGACCAGAAGGAAAGACTGAATACACCCCAGGCATGATCCACACAGAGGGGTAACTCAGGCTCAATTCTTTTACTAAACACTTGTCTAAAGCCTGAGATCTAGTGAGGGCCTCTAACCTCAAAGCAAGGATCCGATTTTAATAGCAAGAACCAGCCCTAAACTATTTAATGAGCAATGAATTTTTAGAAGCAGCAAGAAGAGAAATAAAATGGGGGCAGAGATACAGGAGTTGACAGAGAAAAGACTATGAAGTGAAAAAGAAATAAGGCATAATAATAGTTAAAATAAGATTTTCCCTTACAAATTTTCTCAACAAAATTTTGAGTTTGAGGGGAAAAAAGCCCACCAAAAACCCAAACATAAAATGTGCTTTTCCTTAGTAACTTAAATACTGACCTGTAGCAGCTGGGTTGCTGTAGCTCTTTGTTCAGGATTTTTCACTAAGCATTTCTTCACAAAATCTGTGAATTCATCAGACCAGAGCTCTGGCTTCCGGAAGGTTGGAGGGGGATTTGTAGGAATCATAAAAATAGCCTAGATAAAAATCAAACAATAGCAAGTCTAAACAAAACACATTGCCACAGCAGCTGAAGCCAAGTTAAAAAAAAGAAATTGCTTTATCCACCTTTCTTATCAGGCTAGGAATCTGGAAGACAAATTTTAAGTATGCAAGGATTTCTACTCAGATCAAGATTTAGAAAGAAAATCCATCTGCTTCTAATGTAACTACTTCCCATTAGATTTTCTCTATTTAAACTGCACCCTATTGAGCACAAGACTCTTTGTTTTATCTACTGCTGTTCATCAATCTGAAGAGATTATTATGTTCTTTCAAAAATTCTGAGCAGAAATGACAACACACACATAAAGTTGCTGTGGACTGCCAAGCTCAACTTCTCCTCTCTTAAGCAAATTTAGTTTATTTGAGAATTGCTTAGGAAATTTGGGAGGATTGTTATCTTCTTTTGCACCCATAATTCATCAGATGGAGCTTTAAAACTTGGTTTATCCTACTTAAAATGGATACATATGCTAAAAGACCTAGGGTAACACTAAAAGATGCTGTAAATAAAATAATCAAGTAACCAGTCTTACAGTACTGAGAATTTATATGAAATTGAAAATGCACCGTATTTTACCTATGTAACAGAAATTTCTTCTGTTGAGAACCATATGCAGACAGATTTTTCAACTGGGAAAAAATATTCATCCTATGTAAAAAAAAGTTTATCCTACTTAAAATTATATATATTGTGCCATTTTTAATATTATTATTTCCAGGTTTTCCTCTAATTAAAAATACACACGTGTAGTGGTGGGGAGAAAAGCCATAAAACTCTGACAGACTACTGCAAAACAATTAAAATTTTTGAACTTTTGTATGAAATAAATGCATCCCTCAGCAATCACTTAAGACTTACACATGGTAGCAACACGCTATTCAGAATTAGGTCTATTGACAAGAAGGACAGACTATTACTTTCTTCTAAACCCAGGTTCAACTCAACCACATTTTCCAAACTCACAGGGAGTAAGTAAAAGTTCACTTGTTTTTCTACAAGCATAGGCAGAAATACAATCTCAGAAAAGTGGAAAAAACTGATTCTGCACACTTTTAACATATTAGAAGCACCAGAAGCTTCAGCCTGCACCTGAAACAGGCAGAAGGCAGAGAAAACTTAGAGATTTTATCAGTAGCTTCTAAAAAGGTCTGACTGGATTTCAAAGTTGGTTGAACTCATTCAAATCCTCATTAGAAAATGCTCCTCATATTCTGAAGGGAAGTGGAATCCATACAAAATGATGTAAAAACCGTTTACTAATATTTTAATGAAAAATTAATTCAGTACTGAACAGCTGCATGAATCCAAATACCTAAACATTTACAAAACTTGCCATTTTGTTTAATAAAAATGTGTGGTGCTACAGCAGCTTTGTATTTTCAATGGGCAGCCAAGTATATGGACTCAGACATGAAACTCAGTAAGTGGCCTTATCTACTTCACTTGTGATGCAAGATTAATTGTCAGTACAAGTGAAGTGCTTCTGGCAAAAAGCAGTGGCTAACAAATTCAGCTGTTTCTGTCCTTGAAATTAATGATCTCTTCTGAACTTTGAACTGATGACTTTAGATCTTATCTTCAGCTACTCTTAAGAGCCAACTCTGCAGTAGCTGTTGGAAACACAGCTGTAACAGAAGACTACCAACCTCTGCTAATGTGGTGTCAAAACAGGTACCTCCTGTTTGATCAGAAACATTGACCTCTCTCCCCACAGGTAAGCAAAGATAAGTTACAGAGTCCTACTCAGCTCCACAGTTCTAGGAAAAATGTTTGCCTTAGCCAATTGTTTTTATCAAATACACAGCAGTTAAGAACCACAGCGAAGAACTGACTTCTTTGTCATTCACAAAGGACAATGAGAAGAGGGAATTCATGAATCATTCTTTTATGCCAGGCAACAAAAGCCACAAAAGGAGATATTCAAGTTTTAAGAGTTCTAAATTCACACTTATACTTTGTACATTCGTTGAAAATACCTGCTTCAGAAATATGTTTATCTATGCAATACTTAAACTGTAGGCATTTTTAAATCCTACTATGTCACATGAGCTGTATTAGCTGAAAAGAAAAATTAGACACATTTTTGGAATACAAGAAAACATATAGAAACTACCTATTCCAAACATTTAGTCCAACTTGGTAATTATGCCATGCACTTGCTAGTATGCCCCTCTCCCTTCAGCTCTCATCACTCCATTCTATTAATCAACCTAAAATTCTGGCTTTCGATTCCATCTTCCCTCTCTACTACTAAATTTTGGCTTGCATATTTCTCAGCAGAAAAGTTAAGCTCTCTTCCTCTTTAAAAACAGTCTATGACTTAGCTTTCAACTACCTTGCTTCCTTCCAAGAGGCTTGCAAAGCAATCACTGGAGAATTATAAAGCTAGTCCCAAATCTCCAGGAATAAAAACAAAACACTTATCTGACAGGAACTTATTCCTCATTTTTGCTTCCACTTCTTGTCAGAAAGGTCATTTCTATCCTAAAATAACAATACATTACTTTAAAACAAAACTAAGCTATTTCAATCACTCTAGGTGCCAATGGAAGCAGGAAATATTTGTGTTTTTTCATGCTTCTTTCATCTTAGATTTCTCCAGTCCCTGTGTTTTCTCGAACTATTACTTGTAGCACTTTTTCTGCCTCCACTCCACTTGTAATTTTTTAGAAGTTTCCCACAGCTATTTGTAGAGTAGCTCTCACAGGGGGGCTGAGGACAGGGCTCATACAGCCAATGTTAGGCAAATGCTGCTTAAAAGAAATACCAAATATCCACCCAGGAGGAAATTGCTCAACAGACAGGGCAGGCTCTGACATACTTATAAAAGAACTGGGATTAATTCTTTTTTCTCTTCCACCCTCAACATCATCTTCCACATTGCCTTATATTTCTGAGACAGACTGACAAATCTTACACAATCAACACATCAAATATACAACCAAAGAATTAGATTGTATGACTCAGTCTTCACTTTTAACCATTCAACCATCTTTAGAAAGAGAAAGAAATTTCTAAAGAGGCAAGAAGGATCAGCTTCATCTGTGTTTGTCTCCACCTGCCTATTATACAGAGCTCATTCCAAATTTGTCCTGAACCGGCCCTGCCCCCTCTGAACCTTGAGCCCAATTCTACTTTGAATCATCTTTCACACACTGGTCTGAGGCAAACCCTTCACCTTGCAGTGAAACCAGAATTCAAGGCAGATTATAATTTATGCATGAAAAAAGACGGGGGGAAGATAAAATCATCCAGGGGCAGCTTTTGGGGCCACTTCTGAATTGGGCACTGGACAATTAAACACAATTTCTACCACACCTGTTGCCTGGTAGCACTTCTCTGCTCAAGCACCAGCAGCTACAACTAAGCTGAACACCAGGTCTTAAATAAGAGCAGAACTGCACAAGCCAGCCCAGGATTTTCCTTTTATTATTCTGAAAGAACCTAGTATTTTAAATTAAGTACAGGCTGAAAATAGAGGGTTTTTTCTATGGAGGTTCTTTTACGGACAATTTTATTGGCATGAAAACGCAATTATGGTGATGATGATGAATTAGGAAACGCCAAAAGAAAAATGAGATGCTCATATACCACACATGGAAATTCCCAATCAGAAAATCCTTGCAGCTCATTCTTCTTGTCAGTCAGGATAATATATTTGTATTTCACACAGCCCACAAATACATGAAGTGATGAACATCAATTTCATAGAGGTACCATGTCTTCTTTTAGTTCCTTGAATAACTTATCTCTATTACTTAGCTGAAATAAGTTACTTGTAATAAAAAGCACAAAATCTACCCAGTATCATAAATGCTACTGAGGAGGATAACAAAGACTTCTATATTGTGGTGATTTTATAATTTTCATGCTGTGAAGCTCCATTGTTAGAATCTACAGAGAAAAACTTTTATAAACATGGTAAGGATACATGACATCAGTATGTGACTTCGTAGTTTTTGGAATCACAATTATACTACTTAGTTTAGCAATCTACTGTAGAAAACAAAAACCAAAACACATTTAAACTCAGTAGTGCATTTCAGAGTACAAAAACCTATTTAAGTCTGGTAGTGTTAAATACTGAGCACTGTAAAATTTTAATAACTTCGGAAACAAAGAATCACCT
>VZTB01008829.1:0-70065 GCA_013397245.1 Thryothorus ludovicianus
TTTTTTCCACTTTGCTCCAAAGACATTTTTCCTGTTCCTAACCAGCTTGAGAGAGGGGCGGATCAGATTCGTTTTCTAGAGGGACTCCATCCAGAGGTTTTTTCCCAAATTTGCCCTAAACCAGGACACCCCCAACAATTTCTCCTGTGCCATTGAATGCCCCCCCTGCCCGCTGCCTGGCAAGGTAAGGATGCAGATTCCGCAGGCAGCCCGCCCTTTGTCAGCCGGGCTGTCAGCTCCTGCTCACTGGAGCAGCCCGAGCAATTACAAAGGAAGGGTAATTGAAATAAGGGGAAAGTAACACTTGAAAAGGAAGCAAATGATTCAGAACATGCAGAGCCATCCACCCACATCAGCAGGGTCAGGAGGTCTATCAAGCTTGGAAGCAGAAATGCTTTTGTCTGGAAGGAAAGAAAAAGAAACCCTAATAGTAGGCATTTATAATCTGGAACTTCTTGTTTTCTTTTTGTTTTTTTCTTTTCCTTAAAGCAATCCCTCTCAGTTTGTAAAATGAGAAGCAAGGAATGTATTTGAGGGGGGAAAAACCTCAACCAGCAGTTACAGGCTACGGTGGACAACAAGGAAGGGATGAGGAGAGGGGTCCGGTGCAGAACCCCTGCAAAGGATCTGTCTCTGCCCAGTCCTCCTGCCTTTTAAACAGACTTAGTCCTATTCCTTCTCCCTCCAACCACATAAAACTCAAAAAAATATATTTCCTTCTGCCTCCACCATAACAAGCAAGAGCTTCCTCTGAAACCTATTCCTGCAGGATTTGCATTCCAGGTGTTGCAGCTCCTGTGCCCCAGTTTCTGGCCCAGGTCTGCAGAATAAGCAGGAGCTCAGAAGCTGTAAATTGATGTTGCTCCACCAATCTCAACAGAGCCAAATGCATTTGCACTTCCAGGTGACCTGGGCCACAGTTTTATAGACCCATTTTCCCCTCTACTGCTTTATAATCACACCCATGCCAGGGGAGTTTTAGACTCCTTGTGTCTCTTGGAAAGATTTGAGAGCACCAAGACCCCTCCATTCATGTGACACTAAAAACAGGGAGAGAAACTGGAAAGGTCCAGGTTATCCAGATGAATTTGGCAAAGCCAGAGAGCAGCACAGACCTCCCAGGCCATAGCATGGCAAGTGCTTCATAAACACTGGAATATTCTCAAATTTATCTGAACTAATTTGAAAACTATATTTACATTTGCTGGACCTTCAAATACTGCTCTGTTATCAACTGCAGATTTAACGTGAAGAATCAGCTATCAGTATGATTTACTGCATTTTGGCATTTTGTATCTTCCCATCCCATCAGAGCACAGAGGGAAGGCTCTCAGAAAGTGAGAGTCCAAATGTTAAAACCTCGGAAATCGAAAACACTTATGAGACAAATCCATAATATGTAAACTGTGAATTGGAAATCTACTTTTCCATGATGTTGAACAGCTTAGGTCAGACATCTCCTCCTGAACATGGGATGGATTAGATCAGTGTCCATGCTTACCTGGACAGGATTATCTCCCTCTGTACATCAGACTCCACATCTGGGACAGTTTCCTATCCCACAGAAATACAGAACTTGCCAGAAAATTTCCTTCTCAGGTAACACTTGTAAAGAAGCACTGATGTCAACCAGCACATTTAGTGTCTTGTGAAGTATTTTATGTCCACCAGAAAACTTCTGGCTCTCCAATCACACCTTTTTCATAGTCTGATGGTTTTCATTTTTATAAAGAACAGATATTCTGGTAACTTTCTCACTTCAGCAGTTTTAAATACATCTTGCCACAGGCCAAATATTTTTCCCACCATTCCACTTTAATAATTTGACAGATCTGTGGGGAATGATGCCTTCAAGTTAGATTATTTGTCCCAGGAGTTAGGAATAAAACTAGAAAGCACCTTTAAATTGTTGATTTTTTTTTTCCTGCTTAATTGTTTTCCCAGCTGGCAGCACTTCTGCTCATCAGCCCTTTAAATCCAGGTGGGATGGGCAGCGGTTCCTCTAGAGAATAGCTGGGTTTTTTTAACCTGGTCCTGTTTTAGTGGTTTTTAGCATTTATTTTTCTTTAGGGTTCTATTTTCTATAAGCAATGAATTTTAAGACTTCCTTGAAGTTCTATCTGTATCTTTTAAGGAGAGTTAGACTGCCTATTATTCAGTTTATTTCTCTTATATGAAAATTTATCTTTTTCTATCAGGTTTTAGCCTGCAACGAGGAAGTGTTTTATACCAGCTTTGTTTTGTTGAGACTTGAAAAATCCAGGATTTTCTGGAAGAGGGTGCTAGGGAGCTGGGAAAAGCGGGGCATGGTTGCTCATATTTGGTTCATTTTAGGGGATGTGTTAAGGTGAGCAGTGAGTTTTGTCAGTGCCTGAACAGGTCACTCCTATTAGCGACTGCCAGACCAGGGACTTCCAATCTGCATTCTGAGCCTCTCACTTGCCAGGCTGCTGCTTTCCTGATATTTAGAATACTTTTAGTAGCTGTCACTAATTTGGGGGGTGTCATTAAATTGTGGACTACAAACCCTTCCTAAAGAGCAGCTCCCCCTCCTCAGCAGGCATTTCTTACTCTGCTGGGAGTGAAGGGTCTCAGGGCTCATTTTTTTGGTTTTTTATCCCTTCTGAGGCTCTCCAAGTGAGTTCGGGACTCTTCTGAGATGGGTGGCACCAAGAGCTAGTGTCTAAGAAAATTCTCTCCAAGCTGCAAATGAAGAGAGGAGGCGGCTGTGGTACAATCCAGCCAAAGAGGTGGCATAATACGTAGTAATTATGTAGCACTTCACACCATCAGAGCACTTTACAAACATTAACTAATTTACAGCATTTACAGAAAACAGATGTGATTTTCCTGGGAAAACAGAGGGGAAACACTGGTTGTGCTGGCAGAGGGGAGCAGTGGCCAGGCTGAAGGCTCTGGTTTGTGGGGGAGCTGGCTGCTGGTGCAGGGCTCCATCCTACCTGCCTGTACCTCCAGCTGCACCAGGAAAGGGAAAAATACCTTCCTCTTCTGTAGTTACTGAGAATGAAGGGTGATTTCATTCTGCTAAATGATCCTTTAATGACCAAGAAGAGCACAGGCTGAAGTTGAAGGCAAGAAAACTGCTCTGCTGTGGTGACCCTCACCTCTGAGAACCTCGGGGCAATGCAGCACACCCTGTCCCCTGGGCAGCTACACACAGGTAGGAGTGCTTTGGTGAGCCTAAAGCTGTATTCTGATCTTTGAGTCCTGACTTTTGTCTTCACTCTTGGTTTTGTGTGCCCTGTGTGTGCCTGCCCAACCTTCTGTGTTTGGAACACACCATCTCCCGTGGTGTCTTTTATTAAACTATTAATGCAGCTGTACAAGGCACGGTGCCAGGTGTCCTAGGCAGGCACAGTAAGGATGTGACTTTGCCCCTTCACCCTGTGCAGCCTCTTTGGTCATCAAGATGAGAGGCATCTATAGGGAATCATCTTAGAAAGTGCTGGAAGAAAAATCCTGCCAGCCATGGGTATGAGAGCACAAATAGCTGAAGTTCCTGTGAAAATTTCCTTTTCCTGTTCTTGTGATCAGCCACTGTTTGCTTTGCCTCCTACTTTCTTTGCAGAGTAATTAAAAGAAAGATGTTTACATGGATAAGTGTTTTGCTATCAATGCCATCCATATTAACCTTATAAATTAGCCTTTTATGTGGTACTGTATCAAAGGGCTCTTGAAGTCTGATTGAATTATGCTTTATTTCCTTGCCCAGTCCCTTGTCATTGTCACCTCCTCAAAGAAATTAATCAAGTTTGTTAGGCGTGACCTCCGGTTAGTAAATCCAGGACAACTCTCTAAACAGTCTGTACTTGCCAAGGGTGCTCTGATGTCCCTCAGCAGGGAATGTGAACTTCTGCACAAATACAGAGATTTTAAAGCCGTGTTTAAGGGGTGGAGGGAGGGTAAAGCTTGAGGGACTGGAGGATCGAGGTAAAGGATGAGGGGTGTGTTGAGGCAGGAGGGGAATCCTTGTAGCATCGTAGGTGTGGATTAAAGAGCATCAAAGATGGTAAAAAAAGCTGTGGGGTGCCCCAGCTGTGTTGCAGCCTGTGTTGAATGGGAAGAGCAGAGAAGAAAACAGGACCTGCGATGCTCCAGGGCTGGGCAGTGCCACAGAGCACGGGGGGGAGGTGGCAGAGCCAGGGGATCCGGAGGTGCTGAGAGGGAAAAGATGAACCCTGGAGCAGAGATGAGGGAGGTTGAGGGATGGGCAGTGGAGCAGTGCAGGCTGGAGGGCTCCAGGGTGGGACAGAGCAGGGAAAAGGGCTGGGAGTGCTGGGTTCTGGCTGTGCTGCAGTGCAGAGGAGCTGTGCAGAGCCGGGGGAGGGAATGCAGGGAGGGAGCCTCGTGGAATGATGCAGTGCAGAGCAAGCAAGAGGGAAAGCTGTGCTGCAGATCCCAGAGCTCAGGTAGGATTTGGGGAAAGAGCAAGGACTGTCTGAATGCTGAACTGCTGGAGCACAACTGCTCTGGGCATTCTCTTGCTTCTACCAAGCACAGAAGAATGTTTTTTAGAGAGGCTCAAAATATAATTTAATTCATAAACTAGTCTTTATTTTTGTTTTTAAAAATAATTGGGTTTTTTCAAGCTTTTTTCTATCCTTATGAGGGTGAAATTTGATTTGACATGTGACTCTTGTGTCATCAAATGGCTCCAGGATCTGGGGCTTTATGAAAAAGATGAATGATGGGATCTGCAAATGTGAGCTTAGGAAGAACAGTAACAGTGATAACAGCAGCTAAGCTCTGTTTCTTTGATACTTGAATGCTTCCTTTAATTTCAGTTTTCACTTTCATTATGTTTTGTTCAAGAAACTACTCCCTTTTTTTGCTTGAAACTGTTTTCGCCCAGCCTTGCATAAGATTCTTCCATCTCAGTGTGGTGCTGTAATGGATTTACTGGACAAGGCAATGCTCAGTGTTGCTGCAGAAATACGGGAGGTCCTCATCAAGCAGATTCTTTTGTAATTACATATGTATTTATTTTGTTTGTTGTGTGTTCTGTTGGTGTTAATGCTTGGGTGGAATTGCAGCAGAACTTGAAGTCAATCTATTTGAAGTCAGGAGAACTTGATTGTTCTTTTTTACTTGATTTCTGTTTCCCTACAGATACCCACAGGGTTTTTCTTCATTAAAGACTACAGGATTACAAATTCCAGTTTAGGAGAAAGGCTTTACTTGAGGGAGAGGAACAGATTTTGAAGCACAAGTCTGTTGCTTCCTCCTATAGCACTTGTCACAAATCAAGACATTCACTGAACAAAAAATGCTGAGCCTTAGAAGTTACTTAGATTTTAAACTTAGAAATGTGTTTAAAAATATCACATGAGATCTGCGTGAGGATATCTGGTTGTGTGGTGGGCAGGAGCTCTGCTGAGGATACAGAAAGACAAGAGCTGCTGATGGGGCTGGGACTGTGGGCATCAATTCCACAGTGGCACCTAAACACTGAAAGTGCTGTTACCTTTTCCATGTGCCCCAGTGGATATCAACCCCTCCCAAAAACCTTATCTTGCACCTAAAACACTCTTCTAAATTCTGCTTGGAAATACCTAGTCTCCCTCACTCTTTCTGGAGAGAAAATGACATTTCTCCTAATTAATTCCAATGTTTTTAAGTTCTAGCTGCTCATGGCTGAGACAGTTCCACCAGGAATCAGCACAGATGTAGCAACACCCTTAGAAACAAACCCAGTGCTGCCTGAGAGCAGGTCTGCCCAGCCAGCTGGGAAAAGTGCTGTTATTATTTGCTGTCACCTCCCAGAAATTACAGCTGGAGCTGTTATTACTCCCTGGCACAATGCCCCAGATTGTCAGAGCGACCACTCCCCTGGAGCTCCAGGGCTGTCCTGCAAGGAATTATCTTGGACTCTTCCACAGGCTGGAGTGTGAATCGCTGTCATCTCACTCAGCCTCTCCTGAAAGGGGAGCAGGAAATGCTCAGCTGATTATCCAGCTGGATCTGGGAAAAAAAACGGAGAGGTTGATCCTTCAGTTGATTATTCCCAGGTTTAAACATTACCCAGGTTTTCCCTCTGTTCAGCTGCCTGCTTGCCTTATTCTCTCCTCACTGGGATTAACAGATAAGAAGATGGAGTGCTCAGTGAAAACTGAGAGTTTTGTTGGTAGATCTCTTCATCTATCAAAGTCCAGGCAGCAGCCTATTTTAAATTGACTCTGCTACTTTTCTTCTTTCATAAATTAGTCTAAAAAAATAGAGACAAAAGGCTGCCAACTGTGTTGGTTCCTGGAAAAATCCTTCTTCTGTTTAATATACAACTCTTGAGAGACATTTAAAAGTGAGATGCAGCCATGTGTGAATGCCTGCCTATATAGAGCCACATGACACTGAAGAATTTCAGCAGCTCACATGCTGACTTTGCTGCAGATTCTAGGGAGTTTTTCCCTTCAAAGATGCTTGTTTCAGTTTGGGGAGGTCTTTATGGTCAGCCCTTCAGAGAGAAGGCTCTTCACTCACCCACACTGACTGCATCTTCCAGGGGGATATTGGTATCCAAATCTGCCACCTCTTCTCAGTTATTTCAGCTGGTTTGGGCACAGGAGGTTTGCAGACACATTATTGCCATGTCTGCAGCCTTGTGGTTTGGGGACTTTGCTATAAAGACCACAATTTTGAATTTCTTTTTATATTTATCTGTTGCCATTTCCTAGGAGCTTTTCCTAGGTCTTGGGAACTCTGCAGAAGAGTGGGTGTTTCTCCTGGTTCTACCCACATGCACACCTCTGCAAAGTCCTGTTGCAATGGAAATTTCATGGAACACTCATCATGGCACTGGAAGTGTGGGATTGTTGCTGTACTTCAGGTCCCTTTCCAAGCATGGTGGCAGGAATTCAGCTGGTAGCTCACAGAGAAAACCCAGAGGCAGCTGTTGGTCAGAGTATGGGCAGTCTGGAGGTTCATTGATTAAAAAATCTTACACATTCTGAATCTTTAGGAAACACTCTCACCCCCAAAATATGGCCCAAACTGTAATGCCATTCCACAGAATTGTGTTTTCTTGCTATTTCCTCTCTGCATTTCCCCACTGCTGCTGCCAAGCATTCACAGGGAGATGGGAGCACTGAACAGCTCCTCTCTCTGCTGGAGCAGGTGGTGATTCACATGGTCTGTAAAACTCACAGTCACTATTTCTGTTTTGCCTTTCTCTGTCAGAGAATTTTTCATACCCAGCACATTCCTGTTAAAAATCTTCATTCACTGTCATGGCACCACCCCTTAATCTTTTGCTTTAACACATTAAGTGTCTTTACCTGCTCTGAAAACAGACCTTTAAGGGAGTGGTTTGACCTCTCTGTGCTTTCATTGGTTCTGGGCTCTAACACGATGCAGAATCTCAGTATGTCTGTGATGTGATGCTAAGAACCTCAAATGGAGTGAACAAGAAAAGAAAAGCTAAGCCAAAGCATATTAAATTCTTGATTTCTAATGTCTCACTGATTATATAGGAAACTGATAACAAGAGGGAAGCAGAAACAAGAATTTCTGGTGCAAAAAAACCACCATAAATTATTTGCAGTAACTGCCAGGACTGGTCCTAGGACTTGGTTTGGTTGACACAGTGCTGTGCATAAGAGCAGAGCCTTCAGCTGAGATATATTAATGTAGAGATTTCTGAAAAGCAGAGGGATGGGAGCAGAGCCTGAACCAAAACTTTCCATCTGGAACAGTTGCTTCTAATGATCACCAGCTTTGTCCCAAAATTCAACCCCACCCTTTCCCCAGCAACAGTGAGAGGACATTGCCAAATTTGCTTTTGTTTTGTCACCTGGGGGAGGCACAGCCCTGCTCAGCTCCCCCATTGCAGTGGAAAGGAGCAGTGTTTGGGCTCACACTTGACTTTGCTCTGATTTGGGAGTAGAGAGCAAAAGGACATCAAATATCCAAGGTATCCAAAGGAGTGGGCAGTGGTCATTACAGAGCAGCAGATGAGAAAATTCATTCATCTTTTGCCTTTAAGGAATAAAGGAGTGAGGTGAGTGTTTGTTCCCTCAAATTTGCTTTCATTAAACCCCACTCTTTGAGGGAAAAAGACAGAGATTTAACCTGCAGCAGACATAAAAGGACAGACTGGCATTTGACCTGACTGAAGAGTTGGTGCCTGACTCCCAGCTCTCACTTTGAGTGCTCCTTAAGCAGGCTAAGGTTTTCCTCTTCCCAAAGCAGTTTTATCCATAAACAGGCTGAGATTTTCCTCTTCCCAAATCGGTTTTGTCCTTCAGAGCTGCTCTGTGCACTGGAGGCAGGGGCCCAGGCTCCTGGCTGCCACCCTTCCCTCTGTGCCCGTGTCACGAGGTTGGTCCCCTCCATCCCACCTCACCCCTGCTCTGCCTCCACTGGGGAGTGATGTCAGCTTGTCATGGATTTTGTCACAAATCTTGATTGTATTTTCTGCTCCAGTGCATTCAGTTTACAAGGGCAAATCCCCACTTTTCTTGGCACTCTACACCAGGCAGCCTTCCCTTACAGAAATGGGTTTTCCACCAGGAACAAACAGATGCAAAGCTAAAGTTGTTTTCTGTTACCTGAAGTGCAAGAAGTTTTTTTTTATTTTTCTTGTTTTTTGCCCAGTCCAAGGTGACAGTCTAGCAGAACTTAAAATATTTGTCGGCAGTTTTTCAGAATATTTCCTTTTGCAAAATACTGAAAGAATTGTAAAGGTGAGCATCAGAGTAGGGGAACTCATCTGTGTTACCAATGAGGAAGATTCATCCTTTTTAGCTGTCATGAAGTTTGCAAAGTTGCTTATGTTGGCTTTGGTTTCATTGTCAGACGACTTAGTTCCAGTTGAGCTCTTCCATTTAAGCTGTTAAACAAATGAAAAGCAAAATTGTCACTTTTAAATAGAGTCCGCACATAATCACATTTTGAAACGGTCCTCTGTGGTAGGAGCAGGAGTTGTGTGCATTATGATATTGAATTTTAAATAATATATTACACAAAATAGCTTCCAATTTGATTTGGGAGGGATATATTTTCATGAATTATTGAGTATTTGATTATTGTAGAAAGCCTTTGCTGTTATGCACTGAAACTGTCACTGTCCCAGGCCTATGATAGATGAGTTTGGTTATCAATATTTAAAGTTCCGGTCAGCCCGGTGCCTGGCTGCTGATACTGGTGACACGGACTAATCAGTAGTAATGTATATGTGCCTCCTGTCTCTTGTTTGCCAGGCAGAGCTGGAGCAAATTGAGTGGAGAAGATTCCCAAGTGATTTGTGGACGGGTTTGTCATTCTGAGCAGAAGCCCCTTTGACACCACTGAATAGAAATGAGGTGGAGAGAAGTTTGCTGGGCTCTCGGAGTGGAGGTGAGCAGAGCCCAGCAGGCAGCAGATAGGAGCCTTTCTTTTCTGGGGTGATAAGAGCTGAGCAGCATTTGCAGATAGGAGTATTTAATGTGAAAAAGAGAAAGTGGCAAGCATCAAGGGAGTAAAATTTTACTGTCATTTACCAAAATATTCTGAGTTGATTAATAGGAGCCCGAACTTCCTGGAGGGTTGTTAACCCCAGAGACACCTTAGAGGCTTGTGCAAGTAGGACTGGGACTTTTAAAGGTCTTTGAAAACCCCAAATATTTCTGTGGAGAAGCAGCCTGCATGCACAGGACCTTTATTTTTATTGATTTGTCCACTCAGAGTGCTGTGTGAGGGGGATTGCTGGCACAAACACTCCTGATGCACTTCTAAAGTATTGTGCAGAGCAAATATTCCATATAACCAAGAGGTTCATCACCTGCTGCTTGAAAAGCAAAGCCTGGTACTGAGCAACCTCTGTCCCTTGCTCTAGATGGTGTGGAAATGACAGTGGCTCCAAACAGGTTAATTAAAGCCAAATTGCCTGGCTCCAGCGGGAGTGCTGCAGGAGAAGGTTTGCAGTGTTGGGCTGTGGTTGCAGGCAGGAGAGGACCGAAATAAAAGAAGCACTGTTGCAGTTAATGTGCTGACTTGTACTTGTCTGATTAAGGCTGGATGTGCCAGTGGGTAACAACAAAGCAGATGACAAATACTGTGGTAAACTGTCACTCCGTGGAGTCCCTGTAAGAATTGAAGAGCACTGTGGTATGGCTACCTGCTTTGCAAAGGGGGTATTTAGCTTTCATTCAGTGATTTAGCTGAGATCAGAGGCCAGAGGAAAACCCAACAGCTTAATTTCTGTAGCTCTTGTGTAAGAATGGCTCGCAGTTTTGTTTTTAAAAGGGAAGGAAGAGAGAAATTGGAGAAAAAAGAAGTTGCTGCTCCAGCAGTGTTTAAAGAGGTGAAAAGAGCGAAGTTTGTTTCTCAGTACAGGATGAAACTCTTATGGGACAGAGGTCAAAAAAGACCCCTGACTTGTCCTTGTGTTGCTTCTATGTTTAGTAGGTGTGTATTAATCACAATGAACTGTAACCTGCAGCACACAAACCCACCCATCCCTTGGTGTCCTTGGGAAGCTGTTAAATACAGCCTAAGCAGACTCTGGTAATCTCTGGAGAGGCTGCACCTTGGCAGCCTCTGAAAGGTACCAAAGATGTCACAAACCACATCAAAATCACCAAGGCCACTTCAGTCCCTGGGAGCCTCCATGAGCAACTTCTTCCATTCTCCATTTCCATGTAGGGGCAGGAGGCAGGGAAGATTTCAGAGCAGGTTGTGCTCTTTCATTTGTGGGTCAGCAGAGTGATGGGGCAGAAGCAGGATGGTCTAGAGGAGAGTGATGGCTCAGGAGGGTAAAGATTCATTTTGTTATGGCCTCATTTCCCCCTTCTTTCTTCTCATTTCATCTTCTCTCCTGGAGAAGGAAATACCTTTGTGTAGAGCTGCAAAACCTTTATCATTTCTGCTGTCTCTCTCCAGAGATGTTTTCCCTCTTGCCACTGATTGCAGTGACATTCACAAAAGTTAAACATGTTTCAGGTTAGGAGATTTAATGAATCAGAAAAGCTTGGTGTGGTCAGAGAGAGGATTCTCAGGGCATGCTGTACCACTCAGGTTTCTCTATAACTGCACACCTCCCTAGTCCAGATCCTTCCCTCAGCACCCCCTCCTTCCTTGCTATTATTAGAAGGATTTATTCTGTGTCTGGGGTCAGTTCTGGCTGCATTTGGCCCATTTGCATAAGCCTGCAGTAAGGGAAGGAGCTGACAGGGAGGTGTTCCTTTCCTTGCTCTTGGTCTCATAATTTAGCTCAGAACTGTGCTTGGCCTTTGGGGATGGCAGGTTTCCAGCTGATGTGCTGTAATAACATGCACACAGGTTTTGTATTTAAAAATTCACAGAGGCTGAATAATTACAGTGTCCTGCCCAGCAGTATGGCTGGTGACATGTCCTGAAGAGCCTCACTGACCTGAGATGTTTTAGAGACCAGGGAAGGGCAAAGATGCCGTGAGCTTTTGTTTCCTATTAACTTTGTGGACTCAGAAGAGGCCAGGTTGTGCCCCCAGGTGACTAGCAGGGGCACAATAAAATCTAGAATTTCTCAGTTTCCTTGCTCATATCCCTTATCTTCAGGAAGGTTTTAAATAAGACCACCTGCATTTA
Source organism: Thryothorus ludovicianus (assembly GCA_013397245.1). Lineage (NCBI taxonomy): Eukaryota > Metazoa > Chordata > Aves > Passeriformes > Certhiidae > Thryothorus > Thryothorus ludovicianus. The sequence continues at coordinate 11,560 of VZTB01008829.1, forward strand.
TAACCTGCTGCGGTTCCTGCCTGCCTTCATCAATAATGTATTTCTTACCCGTTCTCCTGACTTTGGGGAAATGTGAGATTTGCCTCTTGAATACTTGAGATTGGACTCATCTCTGGTTCCTAGACAAGTTCTAGAACAGCTTTTATCTTTACTTCATTACAAGGGTTGTCATTCATGCCTGAGAAATGACAAAGCCATCCCTTTCCCTTCAGCAATGCCTGGCCTCTGCTGTCAGAGTTTGCCCTGAGCAAATCAGCAGCTTCTGTGAGGGGATACTTTTCTCCCATGGTGCTCTAAAATTTTTTTAAGAAAATTCTTCCTCCCCCTGCTGCACTTTCCAAGATGTACTGGGACTACTGGGTTGAAACTTTACTTGAAAGTAGCGAAGATTCAAGAACATCTGAGGAGAATCTCAGTCCTGAAGTCATGGGCAAGGACAAGGTAGAGCTCCCAGAGCAACTGAGGACCCTCTTAACTCTCCTAATTATCAACAGCCAGGTTAAAAGGGCATCCCTTGATGTACTTTGGAAGAAGAATTCCTAAAGTCATGTCAGGAACATAAATCCAATAAGAATTTAAATCCTCACACCTACTGTCCTGTAAAATGCTGATGCTGCTTTGTCTTGGAGTATGGGAGGACTTGGGCAGTAACTGTGCAAATAAAGTTGTCTGGTATTGTTCTAACCGCTCATGTGCACTCAGCTTAGTGCTGTAGCTATAAATATTTCAGCACTGTTCCTCTTACCTGGGCTCATTAAGCACTTAAAGGCTCATGAGTGAGGGAAGCAGACCCCAACCAGGCTGTGCAGAGCACCAGAACTTCTGTGCTGCACCACAGCTCCCTTCAAATGCTCTGTCAGGCTGTGGGGAGGGCAGTGGCTGAGCAGTGTTTGAGACACCTTAACTCCACCTCTGTGCTTTAATAGATCTTGCTTTAGTGAACAATTTCTCACTGCTTTAAGAGGGATTTTTTTGCTGTTCCTTTTGTCTTGGCTCACCAGACATGTGCACAACCTTACCTACAGTTTAGGGCTTTTGGGCTGCCTGGCTGGGTACCCAGCTCTGTGTGCCCACATGAGAACTCCACAGACTGAACCACAGCAGTAGCAGCCATGGTTTAATGCTCAAGGGCCATTTCCTAGCAATTAAGGGAGAAAACTGAAATCATGAGGCTTTTCCTACAGGATATAAAACCCAGCTGCCCTTTGGCTATTTGGGAAGCAGCCTGAGGTTGATGTCGTTATTTTAACACATCTGCAAAGGACAGGTGTTGCAAAATAATTAGAAGAAATGTCTTCTAAAATGTGGATGTTTTTCCTTCCTTTGTGGATGCTTGGAGTGATGGTCCCTTCTGTAGATTGCAGCCTAGGTGTTATCATGGACCCGTGATGAAGGAGGAATTTCCTCAGCTGGTCTGGAGGGTGAGGCTGTTGCTGGATGAGTTATTCTGGTTGTGATGGTGGTGATTGTAATCAAGGAAAAACCTTGCTGGGGATAAATCACAGCCAAAAATCTTTTCTGTGCTGCAGGGATCACATGGGATCTTCTCCAGGGAAAAGTCTCCTGAGGAATCTCCTCTGAGAGATCAGGAGCAGCCCTGATGTTTTCTCTTTGAGAAGGGACAGTCTACTGAAGGCCCAAAGTGAGGAGAGTTTTATTTGCTGGGAAAGTGCTGACTGAGCCATCAATCAGCCTTCATACAAGCCTGGAGTTATTAATAAAAACCTGGTAATCTAACACCTGCTCTCAATCTTCCTTTCAGAGGGCATAAAAAGCCACAAGATCAGCCTCAGCAGTTTTGTGCATCTCCTGGACTTGTTAAATCTCTCTCACTTCCTTTAACTCACTTCCTGAAATCTTAAGCATCGATGCTTTATGCTCTGCCTTGTAAATGAAGCCTGTTATTATCATTGAGATAGTGTTTTTATGGCATAAATAATGAGCTGAAACAGGGGAAGAGGCGTTGTGTGGAATTACTGCCTGAACTGAGATGGAAATAATCAATATGTCCTCACTTACAAATCTCATCTGCATGTCGGCTCCATCTCCCTGCCTGTCTCACTCCCAATTCATTGCATGGGAGGCCCAATAAAACATGCTGCTGTCATTGATCTGGTTTATTCATAGCTGGAGATAGAAATGCATCATTCAAAATGAGTGGAAGGCCTTCTCCTCACTGCCCCATCCTGATGGGAGCATCCTGCACCCCAGCATGGCTGGAGGATGGAGGTGGGATTGGAGATTCAGGGCTCATCTGGAAGATTTGGAACCCGGGTCACCATGTCTGGTCCTATCACACATGGTACAGCAAAGGCAAAAAAGGCTTTTTATTAATGTTAGTTCATCCTATCCATCACTTCATTTTGGTGAGACGCTTGCAGTGGGATCTGGGGCTGCAGTTTCAGTAGTTTGGTCTGGAGACCTTTGAGAGTTAACACAGGGCAGGACAATAATGGCTCAAATTGTGTATTTTTAACATCCATAGAGAAAATTAGACTCATGATATATTGAACATATTAAAAATCCACATGGACATTGCAGTGGCAGAGGAAGTGTTTATCAAATAGCAGGTTTGGACATGAGCTAGTGGAGGAGAAACCAACACAGAAAATATTACATTGGGAGGGAGAAACTCTTGAGTCTCTCCACACTTGCAGCTCTGTGACAGAAGGTTCTGGTTCTGTTTCCATAGGAACATCTGGTTCTCTTGAAGAAATGTGCCTGATTTGAAGTTCAGCTGGATGAAAAGAATTATTTGGTATTTATTTCTAATGGATTTAGGGAAAAGTGTAATTAAAAGGTGAGAACCTGAGCTGGTCTTCCATTTCTTCTGTGGCCAAAATGACTGATCCACCTTCAGCACTGCTTGTCTCTGTAGGTTCTTTGGCAAAAAAATTGGCAATTATTTGCTGAGGAGAAAATATTCCTTAGAAAGCAGTTTTCTTTTTTGGATATCTCATCTGTGACCTAGTTAAGGCCTGCCTATTGATCTTGGAGGTGGAGAGCAAAGAAAATCATCTATTGGATCTCTTGCCTCTGAGGGGAAGGAAATTTGGTTAGTAAGCACAGCTCTGGAAGAGTTTCCACTCTTGTTTGCTTTGTCATCCCTTTTTCTGTGCTCAGCTCTAGTCAGTATGACTGCTGAATCCCAGAGAGTCTTTTTACTCTGATAATCCAATATTTATACAGAGGAAAACATGGTCTTGCAGTGTATAAGATCTTCAGTCACTGTTTTGTCCTTTGCAGCCAGTTTTGAGATGCTGCAAACCCGAATCTGCCCAGCCATAATGGTTTTACAGAGGGAGTAAAGGAAAAAGGAGATCAAGGGGAAACAGCTGAGGCAAAGCCAGTTATCTCTTAATGATAGAGGGGCTGGAAATGGTTCAAGCTGCTCTTCCCTCTGAGAGGGAACAAGACTTGAAAATAGTACAGGGAGCTAAAGACTTGAGTCAGGTTTACAGGACTGAGCTGGCTGCCAACAGGCTCTCACAAGCAAAGCCCCATTCCCCTGGCAAACAGCAGCAGCAGGAGCTGGGTTCTTCCCAGCCACCCCACAGCCCACCCTGACTGCCCCCACAGAGCTGCTCCCAGGCTCAGATTTCCTGCACCACTGCAGAGAAGCAAGCCAGGCCCTCTGGCATATTGGAAAACCAGCTCTCAGACACAAGCAGAGTTCAATAATTGCTCAGCCAATTGTTCTTTTCTTTAATTTACTGTGCCCAGTACATATAGGGAGTATTTTAAGAGTTTCTCTCTAAACATCTGTCTTATAGGGAGGTAAAACCTTGGCCTCCATAGGCTGGAATAAAGCAAGGGATACAGTTCAGCTGCTTTCATGGAGAGCTTGGCATGGAAAGCTGATAAAACATTTTGGTACCCAGACAAGCTTTGTTTCTTGGATCTCAAAATATTTTCTAGTTTAATCTCATCTCCTTCAAGCTCCACTGACTTTGATTTCTACTGAACTTTAAAATTAAGTGGAAAACTAAGGGTAAGGAGTAGTGCTGACAATTTTCCAATCTCCATTGTGTGAGAGCTTGAATACAGCAAGGCAAGAGGAAGATCCAGGGGAGAAGGGAAGAACTGTGGTTCACAAAGTTTGTTCTTTCCCTGTTTTTATGTTAGTGCTTGTCAGAGTAAATCAGTGCCCTTGCTAGGTCTGCTGGAAGGCAGCCCCCTTGGCTGGAGCCTTCCCCTGCTCCCTGCAGAGAGCTCAGGATCCATTAAGGAGCTGAAGGACATGTTTTGAGGGAAGTTTCATCCTTTAACATGTTTAATATGGTTGAGAGTCTTAGAGGAAGGCTAAGTTGGGTATCTTGCTGCTTTGTGTAGCTTTCTGAGCAATTTTCTCCCTTCTTCCCTAATTTAGATTAAATTAACCCGTCATCCAGAAGGGGCCCACTGCCATCTGGGACTTCATCACGTATCAGGTGTGTGTGCTCTGGGTTTCTGAGCAGTTTGAGCAGGGGTGAGCTGTGCCTAGGCACCAGCTTTAGTCTGGCTTTGCATTCCAGGCTGGCACACAGCTTGCTCTGTGCCATTAACCTGGCAGGATGTGCTCCAATCCGAGACTCTTCCATAGGAATGCTTAAACAGTTAATTTTACATATTTTTTTGTGAGGTAACAATTAACAAAACATAAAATTTTCATTTTCAACCAACCCTGTATTGAGGGGTTTCTAACTTTTTCTTTGAAATATTTACAATCCCAGGATTCTCGAACGTTTTGGGTTTGAAGAGATCTGAAAGATAATTTTGTTCCAAGCCCCTGCCATGACAGGGACACCTTCCACTATCCCAGGTTGTTCCAAGCCCTGTCAAACCTACCTTGGATGCTGCTAGGGATGGGGCAGCCACAGCTTTTCTTGACAAACTGTGCCAAATCCTCACCACTCTCACAGGAAAGAATTTCTTGCATGTATATTTGGAGAAGTGAGTGCTAGCAGGGACACTGTTAGATACCAGAGTGAATTGGACAATTAATCCTGTGGATTTTAGCCTTTCTTTTGTGAACCAGTCTGAGGAAATAACTTTGAAAACAAATCTTTTGGAATAATTTCCCTATTTCCCTGAGTTAATTTTTAGTATTAAGAGAACTGCCTTTTATAAGTGTTTGAGCACTGGAAAACATCAGGTGGGCTTGTAGAGATATTTTAAGGATAATCCTTTGGGTTATATTTTGCTTTCATGAAACTATCATAACCCTTGTAAATGTCAGTGGGAATTAGGTATTTATATTAATGGAGGCTCTCTCCTCCCTTTTTCGTTCTTAAAAATGGGATTTTTGCATCACTGATTCAAAAGCAAGACTGAATTTCATCAACATTTCCTCTGAAGGAGCTTGTGCTTGTCTGAGATCTGCTGGCAAGCAACAATTGTTTAGAGAGGCTCCTTAGAATCTAATTTACAATGAAACAAACTCATAATATGCAAAAAAAAATTAAAAAGTGCATCAATTAACATACAAAAGTAGAACTACAACGCATTCAGCTTTAACAACTCCTCAGAGGGTACAGCAGCCCATGGAAGGGAAACAGCACTGAGCATGCAAAGTGAGCAGGGGAAAGGAATGGGAAAATCAGCTCAGGGCTCCTTTCAGCCAACCAAAACCAGATTTTAGAGTGAACTTGAAGCTGAGGGGCAAAACCAAGCTGATAGTCTTTGGCAAACAGACTGTGCCTAAAGAATAAAGCTTGGCTTTGGGTTGGCTGGACAGAACGTTGCATGGAATGTCTGGGGCTGTCACTGGGGATCAGTCTCGTGCTGGCAGCTGAAGTCACAGCTGAGTGTGGAACCTGCTGTGTTGTGCATATTCAAAGGTGTCATTATTGCACTGAGCAATCCAGGGACTGGAATTTTTATAGGTTTTCTAAAAGTCAGCATGAGAAAAGACAGACATTGCTATTGCCCCACTGCCCAGAGCACAGACTGTGCCTCAGAATCATGGAATGGCTCAGCCTGGGACCACAGTGGGGTCATCTGATCCAACCCTCCTGCTCCAGCAGGGCCCTCCCAGAGCACCTGGCAGGGCTTTGTGTCCAGGTGGGTCTGCAATATCTGCAGTGACAGAGACCCCACATTCTCTCTGGGATCTGTCCAGGATCACTGCACAGGGAAGAAATTCTTCCTCGTGTTCAGGTGGAACTTGCTGGGCATCAGTTCCTGCCCATTCCTCTTGTCCCATTGCTGTGCCCCGTGGAGCAGAGCCTGGTCCCTGCTCTGAGCCCTCCCTGCAGACAGGGATGAAATCCCCTCTCAGCCATCCCTTCTCGAGGCTGAACAAGCCCCTCTCTCTCAGCCTCACCTCCCCCCAGCCCCGAACTGCCTAAGCCTGTGCCTTAGCATGGCACACAAAGCAGGGACATCGTGTTCTCCTGCAACCTTAAAGAAACAAAAAATCTCTGCTTTGGGCTGTATCCCCTCCAAAAACCTGACAGTAGGTGGTGTTGGCTATAAAGCACAGGGGTAACATACACTTTTTGGAAGGAAGAAGGACTCTGGATGTTGTGTAAATGTGGGATACCAGTGGAGGTGCCATCATCCTCACATGGATTCAGCTGTCTGCACCACCTTATTCCAAAATGAGCTGAATCCACCTCTGGGTGGATCAGCCAATTAGTTAAAAATCCTCTGCTGGATTCAGGAGGATTACAAGCATGGGAGCACAGCAGGGTTGGCTCTGCAAAGTCTGGGGGGAAGGATTTCTCCAATGTGTAGCCAAGCCCCAAAGGAAGTGCATTGGTGCTTGTCTGAATGTTAAGTGCTTGATTAAGCACTTTGCTGAATCAAAGCTTTAGATCATTCCTGGAGGCAAGGATTGGGACTGCATTTTTATCTCTTGCACAATGCATTAATACATTCATGTGTTTTTCAAATTGCAGCAGATTTTATATTGGGTGTTTTGGTATTAGAGCATAGCTTCTAGATATCCTGAAAAGTCTTGGATGGCAGCAATAATGTCACTTTACAATGTATACAACTTATAAGGAAGTGATAATTAAAGCTTATGCCATGTTTATATTTCCTGCAGACCTCACTGACCACTTTGGACAATTAATGACCCGATGTACTTTTTTTTAAGATTCTAAGAGCATTTACTCAATGTCAGATTTCATCTTGGGACATTTATTTTATTCATTTTTCTTTTTTCTATTAGTATTTCAACTCAAATTCCACTTCCCTTTTCCCTTTTGCTCTATGGCCTGTAGAGAAATGAGGCTCCTCCTTTACTCACAGGTGCCTGCAATTCAATGAACGACTGAATGGTCTTTATAGAAAAGGTTTGCAGTGGGCTTTAGGATCTGTCTGCTTGAGAAGCACTGTGTATTATGTGTTGTTATTAATATTGCTCATCATGCTGAAATAGTTACCTTTTCCAGATGAATCACCACTGGCATAGCATTATTCAGGATATTGAAACTACCAGAAAATAGTGTTTTTCTAGGAGTAATATTCCCTCAGCACATTAGTTAGTAAATGTCACACACAAATTGCTCATGATTTCCCTTAGATCAAAGGAATATTTCATAACAGGTGCAATATGCTTTTTTGCCTTCAAAAGAGAATGTGAGAGTCAGCATGAGATACATCCTATGAAAAAAAGCTGTCTGGGATAAATCAGATTACTATGAGGGATGTGTAAAAGGCAGGACAGTTTCTATTTGAGATCAGGCATGTTGTCCATGGTATTGAAAGATGAAATATTCTGCTCTGCTGAAGGGCAGCTGAATGCAGTGACTGCAGACTGGCAAGTCGGGAAAATGACTTTCCATCCTCTTCACACCCAGTCACACACCAGCATAGAACTGATGATGCTGTCATGTCATTCGTTCCCTTTTCTTTCCTTCCACCCCATCAGCAGGCAATGCTAAATTGCTCACCACGCTGCATTGTGGGGTGCAACAGAAATGGGAGGAAAAAATAAGGATTTTTGTGGGTTTAATAGTGGGACTGGAGGTGTGTGCTGCTGTGTAAAATATCTTGAAAGCTGAGGATTTATGGGATGGTTCTGGCATCCATGTGAAACCCTGGAATGCTTCAACACAAGGGTAGGAAAGGAAGAAGATGGTTTGGGTCAAACTGTAGGATGTTTGGGCTTGGAGCAAGGCTGGCTATTGCTATGAACAAAGGGAAGGTTCAGCAGTGCATTTCACCAGCTGAAGAATATGTTAAATTTCTGCATGTGACACAACCTGGCCTGGGAGCCAGCAGGACACATCCACCTTGAGCACACGTTTGCTCTGGGTGAGATTCTTGGCGTTTCAGAAGTTTGGGAGTTATTGCTGCCAAAAAGTGTGAATCCAGAGTGAGTGGCAGTGTCTGCAGTCCAGTGAAAGGGCAAAGGGCAGTGAAAAACCAGCAAATCTGATCCTTCTCTAGGCTTCACAAGCAGGGAAACCTCAGGGCTCAAACTGATACTGGCTCAAAGTTGCCCAGTGAAGCCATGGCAGGGTGGAATGGAGCCAGCAGCTTCTGAGACCCAGATCAGCTCCTTGCTCCCACAGCAAAAATCTTCTTCCCACCCCAGTCCTGCAGTTATTAACAGCTGTTTCCAAACTGAAAGCGGCTTTCTGAAATTGCAGCAGAAAAATAATCTTTCTCCTTCTACTCAAGCTGAACACAAACCTCAGCGGATGAAGGGTAATGGAGAATTAGGGAAAGCAGAATATTCCTTTTAATTTAATCCTAGCAAAAATACATCCTTCTTAAAACCATACAACAAACACAAAACCTGTGCTGCCATAGATCTTGCTGCTAAGGAGGAGTCTATCCCAGCAATCTGTCTGCCTGCCTTTCTTGCTGTGCTGGTACTTTTCTGAAAGTGTTGAGTCTGCATTTTCATTCCTCCTCACACTCTGTACCCAGAGTAAACGATGCCAGACTCTATCAGCTCTCTGGATATCTTTGCCATAGCATTTGCAATCTTGGCTGAGGGGAGAGGGATGGGCAGTTATCTGCTTTAGCTTAAACACTACAGAACAATTCTCTCTAAGAAAGCCATGGAGATCATCTGCATTTACATAGCTTAGGTGGGTAAAAAATAACTTCAGTGTCATTGAGATTGCCTATTCTCCCTTCACACTTAGGTTTATTGTTAAAGGATCGTTTACCAGCCTGAAATGCAGGTGGAGCAGAGAAACATCATCTGAGAGGGTGGCAGGGAGGAAATGAGCATCACTGCTTGTGTCTCAGTGTCTTCCCCACCCCTTTCCTTGAGTTTTACCTTTGATTGTGAGATCCTGACAATGGGCCTGTTTAGTTTTAGTATTTTGAAAAGTCTCAATCTTGAGCAGGACCTGTAAGGTGAGGCTATTATAAGCTGTAACAAGGGACCAATTAGACAGGTCATAGACAGCAAAATTTGTCTTTTCAAGTTTTCTCCAGCTGTGGCAAACAGCAAATAAGAGATCCTAAAAATAAAGTTTAAGTTGATTTCTCAGCAGACAGAAGTGTTGTGCACCATGTGAAATATTTCTGAGTGTTTTGGTGTAAATAGTGATTTATGCTCCTCAGTACCATGGCACCACTGAAACTCCTGAAATTGGTCACCTGTGAATCCTTGAACCCCTGGCATAGCAGGAATCCCCTGTGTTGCCTCATTCTAAATCAAAATGTAAGACCCTGATATTTTCCTAAAAGGAAATAAGACACTGTCCTTTATTTAATGGTAACTTTAGACAAAGTTGCTTTCCTTGAAGAGAAAATGTTCTTGAGCACATTGCTGTTAGAGCACAGAGTGCTTTTATTGCAGGCACAGCCTGTTTGTCCTTTACATTCAGCTCTTACTTGGCTGATATCAATTAAGGAGGAAATTCATAAAGGTCAGTTCATAGAATCCCAGGCTGGCTTGAGTTGGAAAAGACCTTGAAGATCACTCTCTTCCAACTCCCTGCTATGGGCAGGGACATCTTTCACTCTACCAGGTTGCTCAGAGCCCCTTCCAATCTGGCCAATCAGACAGGTAGGGCTTATAATTCACACAGCCCCAAAATTCTGAAGTTATAAATAATTTCCAGCTAGGACAACTTGTGTCTTACCTCACTGTAATTGTTGGGGCTTTGAAGTGTATTGCTTTTTTTTAGCCAAGGGTAGGTTTGGTCTCATCTTCACATACAAGACCTTCATGACACACTCCTGGAAATTAGGCCACATTCCCATCCCCTTCATCCTGGGAAAAGTTCTCTGTGCTGCCGTGGATCTTTTATCAACTTATGTATAAATCCAAACAAAATAGAAATATCCAAATAATATTTTCCTGCCTGCTAGTGGGCAGGTGGCACAATCTTAAGGCGATTAAAGGCTTTCCCTCCTCTTTAGAAACAGTAATTTCCTTCTATTTTTAGAGGTGGAGACTGTCTCTGTGTGCCTCTACCAGGAGAGTTGTCCTTTACCCAACGTACGCAAATAACAGCCAGCATTAACAGGAAAATAGAGCCAAACCTCTTAAGTCCTGCACAAGTAGGACACTTCCACAGCAGTGACCGAGCCCTGTGGGGTTATATTCTCCCCTCCTGGCAGAAGGGTGTCTTGGGGACGTGCAGGGTGCTTGGAGCATCCCTCAGCTTGAGTCCCAGGAAACGGGCAGCCCTCGTAGGCATTCGGCTCACGCCACATCCCTGTCTGGGAGTCCCTCATTTAGCGATTTATGGGCCATGTCAGCGTAATTTAGTGTCTTAATACTGCTGGTCAAGGACCATCAGCATCTTCAAAACCTCCGTTGTCCTTGGTAGGGAATGGAAGCAGAACTCGCCCGGAGTCAGCTCTGCGGGCAGCTGAGGGACAGCTGAAGGCAGAGCTGATATACACCCTTGGAGATAAAATGATTTCCCTGCTGGAAAAAAACGGCTTTAAACAGCAGCATTAAAACTAGTAGCAAGAGAGAATGGGCTCTGAAAGATCCACTTCATGGGCCTGTGCTGTGCCCTGGAGGCAGCAGGGCTGGGGGTGTTGCAGGACAGGCACAGGAGCTGGTGGCTGCTCTCCAGCTGGGCTGTCCCCAGCCCCTGCTGCCTGGGCAGCCATCCCTGCTGGACAATCACTGCCACGCTCAAGGACAGGGAGGGAGATGGATGCTGAAGTGTTTCACACCTGCACTTTGGGGTAAAATATTCATGGTTTTACACTTTCCATGAACCCTCCTTTCAAGGCAAAGAGGGGATGCCAAATTTCTCAATCACCTGCATTCAAGACTTTCACCACTTTCTCCAAGTACAGCAAAGATATTCCCTGTAATTCAGAGGTTCACTCACCAGGAGGAATGCTAGAGGTGACTTTCTTCTGTAGAAAAGGGACTATACAAGGAAGAGCTTGCCTAAAAATCTGTATTAAAAAAGAATCGTAGCTTAAATGAGATACTTATAAGCAAAAATAAAGACACGGTGGACTGGAGCTTGCCTGAGTATATGGCTTTTGTGGAGTACTACAGGGAAAAAATGATATTTTATTCTCTTTCTGAAGCTTTTGCAAGAAGGTTTCGATCCATTTTGTCTCACACAGAATGTGCACACCCTGATGTCTCTGCTGGTGCTGTCAGGTCCTCCAATCCCTTCTGCCAGGTTCTGAAGGGTATTTATTTTTTAGGCGGGCTTTTTGCTGTTCAGATTCTGAGTAAGATCTGCACAGGCTGTAGCAGAGTGGAGATTCACATGTGGTTGCTCCCTCTGACTTCTAAAAAAGAAAATAAAATTATTGTCATTATTTACAACAATAACATCCTATGATGAAATCTTTCTCTGTCTGATCCCACTTTCAGCTCCTCTGCTCCTCTCCCCCTGCTGCTCTTCACAGAAGACCCCAGAGGGAATCACTTTGCAGGTTTTTAGAGATGTTTTTCTCCTGTTGAGGCTTGCTGCTCTTCTGTTGGCTTTTTGCAGGGAGTCCAGGCCAAGGACATGTAGTGAAGCTGTTTTCAAACCAGGCTTCTCAAGTAGGGGGACAGGGAGAAAATAAACAACTCTGCCTTTGAAATTACCCATGCAGTGAGAGCAAGGCTTTTTTTTTTTTTTCTTTTTTTTAGTTTCCTTCCAATAAGAAGTTTTCAAGGAAAGGAGTGAGGAGCATTTTATCTTGCTGATAGGAGAATATTAAAAACACAGGAGGATGCTGTGAGAATGTGAAACCTTCATTGCTCTGAACCCAAAGAGAGGCAAGAGATAAAGTGCCAGTGCCTTTGTCCTATTAGCTGCTCCTCTTTACTCCACTGTGCCAGTCTGTAGAGGTGTTTAATGACTTTTCACATCACCATGGGGGCACTGAGACAGGAGAAGCATTAATTTCCAGTCTTTTCTCTTTCTCCTCCTTTTTTTCTCTCCTTTGCCTCGGTCTCTGATGTGACACATTCTTCCAGGGTGTCCTGGCTGTCCTAGTTCCTGTGCCACCCTTCTCTTTGCTCTTTATTTGTTGCAGGCAGCACCTCTGGGGCAATGGTGCAGGTAAGGAATAAGCAAGACCAGGAATTGGCTTTGGAAGGCAATTTGGAAGCACAGGAAAAGGTGCAGGTAGGAGTAAGCAAGCAGAAGCAATTTCACAGTAAGAGAAGGGAAAGCATCAGCTGGTGTTACTGCAGCAGAGACATCCTGGCAGTGCATCCCCAGTTCCTGAGGGTTTCTTCAGCCCTTCTCCAGTCCCTGCTCCTGGTGAGAGCCCCAGGCCAGCTGAGCTGCTCTGCAGTTTCCAAACAGCTCTGCATTCCAAAGTTCAGCAGGATTTATGGCGCGATGGCGCCGTGTGAGTCACCAGTGCTGGGGACTGAACTCGCAGACCTCACCGTCTAAATCCAGGAGCTGCCACAGCCCGAGGTGAAAGGCCACGTCTCTGAGATGGAGGAGAGCCATAAATACCCCGTGGTCCCTCTCTTTGGTGTGGAGGACAGTGCTGGCTGTCCCCTCAGAGCAGTGGGAGATGTGGGGGCTCCATGCCCTGCAGAACAAGAGTGGCTCATGACCCATCCCCTGCCTTGTGCAGGGCACAACAGTGACCAGGAGAGAGGAGAAGGGGAATGAGCCATTCCAGAGGGAAGCTGAAGGCAAGGTGCAGAAGTGTCGCTGAGGGAAGTTCTGTGGTGGTGGCTGGAGCCAGGAGCCCCAGGGTGGTTTTCTGTCTCAGCAGGGTGAGCTGCAGCAGGCAGGGCTCCCTCCCTGCAGCACCCAGGGGCAGAGGGTCTAGAGCAGCTGCACTGGGGCTTCAGGGGCCTTCTCAGGACTGATTCTCCAGTGGTCCAGGCAAAATGGGAGCTCACTGCTCTTACCCCCTTGCTTTGGGGTTGCAGCTCAGGCTTTGAAGGCAAGTGCTGAGGAGGGTTTATTATAAAGGCCATTTTTTGTCCCTCATCCTGCCCCAAAATAGCAGTGCTGGGCATGGAGACACTGTTTGGCAGTCAGGCAGTACCAGGCTATAGCCTTTAAGGTGTATGGATGCTCCTTATTTTTCTGCTTTTGGATTCTGTCAGTGTCCCTGTGCTTAATGGAGAGATTGAGGATGGGAGGGGAAGTGAATAACCCCTCTGGTTTTACCCTCTGGGAAAAACAAATGGCTTTGTGTTGCCTCTCTCCACAACTTAAATATAAAAGTTTGAACCTTTGTTTTCATTCTAATACACTGGGAAGATGAAGAATTGGTTTGGGCTGAGCTTTGCCCTTGTATCTGCCCAGGGATGAACCATCTCCAGAGCTTTGGAGATCTCTGATGTCACAGATGACTGATCAGTCTACCAGGATTAGGATTGTAGAAATCCCATGCTGAATTTGATGGATCAGAATTTCCCAATGGGAAAATCAATAAGGTCTGCAAGAATTAAATCGTGGGAGGTTTCCCCAAGGATGCCCATCCCAGGGCACAGAACCTCACAGAGGTGTGGATAATTCCCAGTCTGCATCAGAGCAGTCTCACTGTAACCAAAGCTAACAAAATTATGGATTTGACTCCATTTTCTTAGATTGTGGCCAATATCAGATATATTTGGTGTCTTCCACTCTGGATCTTGAGAAAATAATACGTGGTCCAAAATTTTTTGTTTTGTCAAAATCAAAATATTTTGCTGAAAGGAGTCTGTTTCAATGATAGTTCCAGCTGGGAATAGTTGAAACAAATAATTTAGATTTTGTTTTGATACCACTCCACGGTTCTGATAAAATAAAAAATGTCAACTGCATTTATTGTGACAGTTCACACTGTAATAAATATAAATGTCTACAGCCAGTGTTCTGTAATATATTATGCTACTTCAATGTAACTAAAATGGACCATTTCCCTATTAAAATGTAATGTTGCAACACAATTGAAGTAAAATATTTTAAGCAACAAATCATCTCTAAAATTTTAATTCAATAAGAAATATAAAAATTTCAACTTCTTTCTCTGAGTCAGATATAAAAAGACAGACAATTTTCTGTATAATTCATTCTCCCACCCATGTAATTCTGATTCGGAGAAAGAGGTGAGAAATAACCCACTTGACAATTCCGAAATAATTTATTCAACAGATTAGAAACTGATGGAACTTGTGCTTCTATAAAGTTAAGTGGTAGGGTAAGGACACAAACGTATGTGTGAATATAGGAGTGGATATATATATTATCATTTATAGTAATTGACATCATGTTCTGTGCTAAATGTTCCATGTTTCCAGCACTAAAATCTCAGGAGATGAGGCAAAGGGAAGCTGGGGCTGCCCAGCCAGGTGTGTTTGTGACAGGCTTTGGGACACCTCTGCTCACACAGGCTCCCTCTCACAGGCAGCAGCGGTGAATACAGCAAAGCCTAGGCTTAGCCAACATATTGCCATGCAAAAATAAATTTATTGCAGGTGCTGGGGATGAGTTTGCTCGACCCTTCTAGGTGCCAGCAGTGTGTGGAGCACTAGAGACCTAATCTTCCATCAGCTTTGCAGCAGGTCAAAGTTGGCCTCACATCATCCGAGCTCTCATGGTGTATCCTGGCCATGACAGCTCTTCTGCATATGTGGTTAGAGACTGCTCTCCTGAATGGAACAGGGTTATGAATGGATTTCAAAATGGAAATATTTTTATTTTAAATAAAATTAAATATTCTGCTTTTAAATATTCTGAATTTTTATGGCAGAATGGCAACAAAGTTGCAAGCCTTTTTCAAAGAATAACCTCAGCACAATGTGGTTAAGGAGGTGTCTAAAAATTATAGAGTGGTTTTGGTTGGAAGGGATCTTCAAAATCATCTTCTGACCCCACTGCCAGGGGCAGGGACATCTTCCACTAGACCAGGTTTCTGTAAGCCCTGTCCAACCTGGCCTTGGGCATTTCCAAGAACACTTCCACAGCTTCTTCAGGTGAGAGAGGAAAAAAAAAAGAGCATTAATCCACCCATGGCTGTGTAAAAGCACAAGTTCTGTGTGTGTGTGGCTGAGCCAGTGGTATTCAAACACAAGTGTATTTTGTCAAGTACATTGCTTCAAGGCCCTGAGTCGAAACAGGAGTTATTTATGCACACATAAAATTAATCCTCAAATGATTAGCTCTGGAATGCATGTCCTGCAAGTAATCGCTGTAGTATTTTAATAATGAGAAGCCAAGTCAGGAGAAATTCTGCTCTTAGTTATTCTGCTAGAGAATGTGGCTGCTAGTAATGAAATAATTCAGTGAGTTATACATTTGCTTTATTTATGGATGTACTCTTTACTTATACATATTTTTATTACTTAATATTTAAAATGCACTAAGGGCATGTAAGATGCAGCAGCAGAACCCTGGTGCTGCTCCAACCCTGTGCCAGGATTCTGTGGAGAAACAGCAGCAGGAGGGCTCAGATTCCCCAAGTTATTGTACCTGCCCAGCAGCCACCTCAGGGATGTGGTGAAGTTTTAGATCCCACAGGAGCCAGGAAAGGAATGGAATACAGCCCAAAACAAAGCTGCTTGTCTGGGCTGACAGTGACACACCCCTGCTGCAACACTGCCAACCCTGAGCACACAAAAATCGTGGTATAAAACATCAAAATCATGAAATGTTAAAAAAAAAAATATGAAAAATAAAGACAGCATATGGGAGATTGCTTTTATTTGGCACAACTCGCCTTGGTAAATGTAGGAGCTGCATTTTTAAACCTTTCCCCTTCCTCTTACTGAAGCAAGGAGGGTTAGAATTGTGCTGTTATTTTTGCAAAAGTGACCGTCAGAAAATCCTTTAATGCTTTGGTTTAAAAATACCAGGTTATTACCCAACATGGCACAAAAGAACTTTCTGCTCACATCTGCACCTCGATGTCCCCAGGCCTTTGTACAAGTAAAGGGTGAGCCCAAGTAGATTTTTTTTTTTCTTTTGAGATACAAGGAGGTATAATCTATCTTCAAGAATTGAGAGGAAAACAGATGACTTCTCTTTTTCCTTTTTTCATTACCCCAAGAGGTTTACAGTCTGGTCTCTGTGTGAAAATAAATGGGTGAGGCCAATAGTCTGAAAGCACCACTGAATGATGCAATGATGTGTCTTAAAGCAGTAATATTTCATGGCAAATCATCTTGCTCTAAAACAGAGACAAGATGCTTCTGTTTTTCTCCAAACTGCATCTGTTTGCTTTTATTTTCTTTTTTTTTTAACCTTCTCTTCCAGAAATGTGATTCAAATCCAACCCAGGGCTTGGAGGCTGTACTGAGCTCGTCTTGGAAAGTGATTTTAGTCTTGGTAGTGTGAGTTGGGTGGTTGCAGTTCCCTTGCCTGATGAAAAGTCGTATCTGGTAGAGAAGAGCAAAACCTTGGGGTTTTGGATCCCAAAGGCCCTCTTGGTGGTAGATTCAGCCTCAAGAGCTGAGGTTTGGAGGCAGAACTGAGCTCTCTGATGCACAGGACATCAGGCCAGGCTGCTGTGAGAGGAGCCAAGCAATTGGCTGGCATGGCATGAAGACAGCCCAACACTCTCCAGCTAAGAACATCCTGAGAACAGTGCCATTTGGGATGGGCAGGGAGAGCACAAATGTCATAACTGGGTCTCCTTCCTTTCCTTCTTCCTCCTTTTTTATCAAAGTTGAAGTACAAAAGAATTATTTCAGCAGCTTCTGGAAACATCTACAGGTTTGGGGTGTATTTTTTTAAATTTCACTTTAATAATCCGTTTCATTTTGAGATGATTGCTTTGGAAAATTATCAAATTCTAAAGAATTGGAAGGATAAAATTCAGTAGCAATGACACTTTCTTATGTATTTTTTAAAATGAAAAAAATAAAATAATTCCAATAAATATTTTTAGAAAAATTTTCTTAAATAATTTTTTAGTGGTAGAGGGAAAAAAAGGTCAAACTCTGCCAAATTCTGCTGATGGGCTCCTTGGTGGCTTGTGCAGGTGGACGATGCATTTTGATGTGTGGACTCAGAAAGGTGGCAGTAGCTGCCTTTACTGAGGTTTCTTTTCCTCCAGCGGCAATTCTCACCAGAATTTCACCCCTTTTTCCAGGAGTAAAAGCAGAGACAAATCTCCCAGTTTGAGCCCAGCTTCCTGAAGTGCTCCACAGGTTTATTTTCCCTTCCTCTGTCAGTGTCAGGTGTTGCACCCTGAGCTGCCCAGCAGTGAGATCCTGTGGCTGCTCCCTGGCTCAGGAGTGGCACTGAACTGCTCCAAACCCTCTCCTTTATTCGTGCTGATTTTAGATGGACAGCAGGCAGTGTGTTAGGGGCAGGCACTGTGGAGCCATAAATCTGTGGCTGCAGCTGGGGAAGGAGGGAGAGGCAGGAGTCTGGCAGGGAGGGCACAGCCCCTTCACTGAGGTGTTGGCTGTGAGGATTCAGCACCACAGTGAAGTGAATTCCTGTGCATATGGATGGAATAATGGAAATATGACTGGTGAGCTCCTCACTCTGAAATATTGCTGCTTTTTTATTGTTTTTTTCTTTGCCTTCCTGTGAGTTTGCTCCGCTGATTGCTCTGTTCCAGGGGTCCTTCACCATCCTGCCCATCCCAATAAAATTGCCATGGCACCTCCTAGTGCCTCTCTGTGGCTGCTTGCTCGTCATCACCCACCCTCTGAAGGGAATGAAGAAAACCAACCCGGCCCTGCTCTGCATGAATGCCGGGGCCTTTATTGCCTCCTGCTTCATCTAACGCTGCTCATTAGCCTGAATTTTTGCAGCGTGTTTGGTAGCCTGGGCAGAGTGCATTGATCTTCCTGCTGCCAGGCAGTGGAAAAGGGGGAGAAGCAGGAGAGGGAGAGGCAGGGACTGGCCTGCAGGAGTGACTCAGCTGGAATTGCTTGGCAGAGCTGTCCATGAGCTCGGGAGAGGCGAGTGCCAGGCACGTTTTCCAATGAAATTTACGGGAGGGCTTTCTTTCAGCCTGGGAGACCTGTGGCTGTGCTGATTGTCGTGGGTTTTGTGTCGGAGCTTTTGCAAATCTGTCTCGTCTTGAAATAGCCCAAAGGGTTTATTTCACCTCCCGCTCCAGCCAGAAGGGGTCTGGATATTCGTGTGTGCATGTCTGTGGTTTTATCTCCAGCCCTGCAGTGGTTTTCAAAGCTGAACGAATGGTAAACACAAGTGCTTAAAAGGTGTTGGGATTTTTAATGCTCCTCTGGTTAAAAGAGAAAGAAGTAAATGGGAACAAAAACAGAATAGAAGAAAATGCTCGGTGTACAAGGGAAAAAGAAAATGTAAAGAAAATGGATGTTTAAAATTAAATGCCCCAAAAGAGTGCCAATTTTCTTGACAGGAAAGTGTCTACACCATAAGCCTCTCTTCTTCCTTTCATTTTGTCTTTATAGAGATGTTTCATTTGTAGCTGATGGATTGATGGTCCATTAT
Organism: Thryothorus ludovicianus; assembly: GCA_013397245.1. Taxonomy (NCBI): domain Eukaryota; kingdom Metazoa; phylum Chordata; class Aves; order Passeriformes; family Certhiidae; genus Thryothorus; species Thryothorus ludovicianus. The sequence goes on from VZTB01008829.1 coordinate 30,318, forward strand.
CTTTATTTACACTCTGGCAGAAACAAGTTAGAGTCACTCACAATGTTACCCCCACCAAAGGCCCTTTGTACAACCACAGCAGTACAAAAAGGATGTGGGGGTAGGTACAGAAGGCTGGTTTGAGAAGTGACACTGCCACCATAACACACCCCTAAAGTTCCTGGAAGGTCTCTTCAGTGTCTCCTTCCTGCCTCCGACAGCCATGGCAGTCCTTGGGATTTATGGAGCTGAACAAGCTTGGGGTCCTCATGCCCTCGAGTGGGAGAAGGGCCATCCTCCTCTGGCTCCACAGATCTGACTTTGTTCCACACACCCCATGGCTCTGGTTTTTTTGTTCCACACACCCCTGGCTGAAAGGCAGTGATTTGGCCAGGATCTCATCCCATCCTTCCTTCCTTTGGCTTTATCTGATGAGCCAAGGCTGGGGTGAGCCAGGATTTGGGGAGAGGGCCTCCAGCAATATTGTCTTTCCCCTCTGGTTTAGTGTCTCCTCTAAAGGCTGCAGAACCCCTTTGCCACCAAAGACTTTTTACCACAGGGAAATCCCTCTGAGACCACTTTGAATGGGGTTAAGTCTCCTCTGCACTGCCAAGAGTACTGCCAAGTGACCAGATGGCACTGGAGAATCAGGCCTCCAAATATTAGTCAAAAAGCCCATCTCCTCCTCCCCTTCAATTCCTTATTTGGCTGTTGGCACGGGGAAGATTTTGTGTTCCAGGAGTTGGACGTTTGTCAGCATGCTCACTGCTCACCCATCCACCCACATCCACCCCCCAGCCCCGAACAAGCTGCTCACTCTACAGATGTGCTGTGTCTTTAGCCACGGAGTCCCCATTACCCAGGGATTTGTATTCAAGCAGGGTTATACGTTTGTGTAGTTTTTTTTTTTCTCCATTTTCTTTAGCGCACCTTGTATTTAATTTGGCAGAAAGCTCTGTTGAAGCTGCTTTACCTTTCCTACATTATTATTCAATTGTATTTCCCCTGATGAAAAGCCTGGCAGTCTGCTGCTCAGTGACAGATGTGCTAGCTTTGGTTGAATCACCACCACTAGGCTTATTATGGGTTTTACTAATGTTTGCTGTTTTACACTGTAACAGGTAGGGTGATTCACTCAGTCAAGGCAAACACACAGACACACATATGCACACACAGATTTAGAGACACCCACCCACACACACACACAGAGGTGAATCAGCCTAAAACCATCCTTCCTTTTTGCATCTCGTTGACAAAATGTTCCTGAATCCCCTGCCTGTGTGTTGGTTCCTTGCTGAGCAGCCACCCACAAGGAGTTATCACTGTCCAGAGGGGCTGGGCTGCAGGGGCTCTGAATTTTAGTTACCAGCACAAAAATTATCCTGGCTAACCACAAGCAGCTGTGACTCGTGGTTAGGTCACCTGTGTGTAAGATTAATGGAATGCTTCCTCAGTTAATGCAGGTTGCAGGAATTCATATTATTCAATCCAGAAGTCCTGAGGCTGGTTTTAGCAAGGGACTTATCCAACAATCCCACTGCCTGGCTCACAGGGATTTGTGACTGCTGAGGTTAATTGTGTGGGGTTTGGGGGGTGTGAGCAGATCCCCGTCCCTTGCACTGTAAACCCAAAAGTCTTTGCAAATGTGTGTTAGCAGCCCAGAAACCCCCCCTGCCCTGGGCTGAGCCCCAGTGTGGGCAACAGGGGAGGGGGGATTCTGCACCTCTGCCTCTGCCCAGCCCTGGGGTCCAGCACAGGAAGGACCTTGAGCTACTGGAGAGATCCAGAGGAAGAACCAGGGGGTTCAGAGGGATGGAGCAGCTCTGGGATTGTTCACCTGGAGAGGAGAAGGTTTAGGTGTGACATAATTGCAGCCTTCCCATAACCAAAGGAACAAACAGGAAAGATGGAGAGAGACTGTTTACAAGAGGCTGGAGTGACAGGACACAGGGGAATGGCCACACACTGAAGGAGGGCAGGGCTAGATGGGATAATGGGCAGGAATTTTTCTCTGAGAGGGTGATGAGGCCTGGCACAGGGTGCCCAGAGCAGCTGTGGCTACCCCTGGATCCCTGGAAGTGTCCAAGACCAGGCTGGACAGGGCTGGGAGCACCCTGGGACAGTGTGAGGTGTCCCTGCTCATGGCAGGGGGTAGGAAGGGATGAATTTTAAGGTTCTTCCAACCCATCCCATTCTGTGATATGCCAAGGCCTCGGGGGAAAACGATATTGCCTGAATATGGAGCCCCAACATCACTCCAAGCCTTTCAGTTCAGCCGTGTGATGAGTGTGCAGGTTGCAATCAGTTCAGTGCTCCAGGGAGCTGCCTTTTTTATAGTGATTTTCTCAGCTTGCAATGCCAAGGAGCCTGAAGTGTTTGCAGATTTAATTCTACACATCCATACAACTGAAATCTCCAGTGTTGTCCTGAATTATGTAAATCTCCAGAGACTGCAAAACTGGGCCAGGAGTCTCCCAAGAACAGTTTTTCTTGAGGGCCTGCACCCTTCAAACTGCTTTGTCTCCCAGCTTTCAGCGTGGAATTGGCCAAAAATGTTTAAATTAGGGAAACTTTGGATTCATATTTAGTGAGATATTAAGTTACAATATTAGGCAGTTTATATACAAACTGCCTGGTCTCTTTAATTAAAACTCACAGGGACTAGTTGTAGAATAATGAATGTCTCACTCTGCAGTACTGAAACTTTCTCTAATGAATTCTTTGCCTTGTGTGCCTCTGTTCCCACCTGACATCCTGTATTCATTCACAAGGTGTTCCTCTTAATGAAAACAAGGTCACTCTTTCAGCATTTGATGGCCAAGAAAGGAAAAGGTGATGGAGCTGCAGCCTTACAGAGTGTGTTATGTTTTTTCCCTCCTTCCATAATTGCAAAAAGCTTCCATTGATGTTGACAGGATTTAGGCTTGAATAGGAAAAGGAGAATAGGTGCCAGATTGGACCCTAGGACAAATTGGAGTTCAGTCCAGATATTCAGTTTCTTACATCGATTTTCCACTTTTGTCTGTCAGTGCCTTATGGGAAGATAATCCCAGTTTGTATGAAGAAAGCATTTGTTCTTCTCTGCTTACAGGCTGATCTTTAATGCTTATTAGGCAGTAATATTGATGTCATATTCACAGACTAAATTTGAGTCCTGAACCTTGCAGGGCTGCTCTCTGTACAGAAACTTAATAGCAGAAAGTGAGGGCCCTGACAAGTGGAACAGCCAAAGGAAAAGGAGAGGAAGGAAAGTTTTATCAACTTCCCTCACAGGCAGGGAGCTGGGGAAGGAAGGCAAAGTACTTTTTCATGCTTTTCATGTGGCAGTAACAGAGCCTAAATCCCTGTCCCCCTGTGCCTGAGGGTACAGCCAGCACTGACTGGAGACAGAGGGATATAATTGACCCAGCAGTTTCCTGTGACCTTTTTCCTCAGGGTCATTTCTTTCACCACCTCTTGGTGCAGAGTCGTGCTTTGAAGCAGCAAAGTGCAGACTCCTCACACTGTGGGGTTTCCTGATCTCTTGGCTGTCTCTGGCCCCCTGTGAAGCTCCTGAGCATCCCTCCAGGCTGCTGCTCTGCTGGGTGTGTGTTCCCTCTCCCAGCTCCCCACGCTGTACAAGGTTATTGTCACCTTGCCACCACAAGGCACTAACCCTGGTTCTCCACTCAAACAGGAAAGGATGGCACCTGAAAAGAGCCCACAGGAAAGATGGAGAGAGATTATTTACAAGGGCTTGGAGTGACACGACAAGGGGAAATGGCTTCAAACTGACAGTAGGTTTAGATTGGATATTAGGAAAAATACCTTCCCTGTGAGGGTGAGGAGGCCCTCACAGAGAAGCTGTGGCTGCCCCTGGATCCCTGGAAGTCTCCAAAGCCAGGCTGGACAGGGCCTGGGATCATGGGAGGTGTCCCTGGCCATGGCAGGGACAATGAGATCGGCTTTCAGGACTGTTCCAACCCAAACCAGTGTAGGATGGTGATGCCTTTTGAAGGCTGACCTGGAACAGAGACTAGACAGAGCAAAAGGATAAAGCAGGGATTTATTAAAAGGCCTCACTGGGCACACCTGGGCTGCACAAGAGCCCAGCTGGGCCACACCCAAGATGCCCCAAAATGGTCACAAAATGGACACCTGATCACAAGGTCTCACACTTTTATAAGTTCTGGTCCATGGGCACTTTGGAGTTAATTGTCCAATTACAGCTTCAGGTTATGAAGCTCCGTCCTCCTGATTTTTTCTTCTCACTTCACCGTTGTTTTCTTTCTTGGGTCTGAAAGTTGTCCTTAGTCTTAAGTTGGAGCAGGAATTGTTTTGTCACCCTACTCTGTGAAGAGGGTTCAGTAATACTTAACATGAAACATAAATCTACCCACTAAAACAGCACAGAATCTAAAAAAATATAAACTTAAGGCATCAATGGCATCCTAAGAGCCCCAAAATTCTTGTTCCAGACCCCAGCTACCAAAGTGTGTGTGTGAGGCTGGGGCAGACAGCTCCCACACTGGAACCCCACCATGTGTCTGCTGCTCTGAGCACTGTTTCAATAGATGAAATTTCATTTCTTTCTCTGTTGGTCTGTTTGAGAGAGTCAAGGCTTTTTTCCTACTTCCTTTGAAACCTGTGCTTGGAACAGATTACTATTCAGCATAAATCCACAGAGCTCCCTGATCTGTTTCTAAGAAAAGTAAACATCCCACCACACGTGGTAGCTGGCAGGAAGAGCTAGCCCGCCCTGTTTTCCCCAGAAACACCCTGGAAAATAACTTTGAGCCCTACATGACATTGAAGATTGGAGGGGGAAGAGGGAAATCACAGTCTGTTCACTTGCAGCTGGCAAAAAATATAGGGAAAAATTAATAAAAAAATAATTATGAATTATTTCTTGACCTCTGTGGAATGGATACAAACACTCTGTCACCTCTGGGAAGATCCAACATGTAGCCCCTGCCCACTGTAACGAGTCTGGGAGCTAATCTGTCCAGGAGGTGAGTGTCACTGCCAGGGGGGACACATCAGACTTCAGCTCTTAGTGACATCCACCTTCTGGGGACACTAAGCCAATTTACCTAATTCCAAAGAAATTTCGGTAATAAAAGTAAAGGTGGCGAGCGGAGCAGAGGCTGGGGAAGGATTAAAGGCATTTGCATTAATAAATAGAGATGTTATCATGGAGAATTAATGTTCTTTGATCTGGATCTTGGCAGCATTAGGAGATGCCAGGTACAGTGCCTCATTATCTCTCAGAGGTTGCGGGGTCAGCCTGGGACAAGGGGAAGTGATTTATGCAGTATCTCAGTCAGAGGGATGAGAATATGTATGAAATAATAACACTTGCAGAGACCATTAGTGAAAATCTCCCTGGATCCCAAGGTCTCACATTGCACTGGATTCCCTCTGTGCTTCATTCAAGCACTTTCTTCCTCAGTTGTGTCCCCTCTCTCTCTCTCTCACCATTTTTATATCTCAAATTAGGGTTGCTCCTTCCCCTCCCAGGCTCTGATGGGCAAATGTCATTTTAACTGGGTAGTTAATCCAGAAGAAAAAGCAGAATTCCTTAATTTGAAAATTCTCCCTCTTTTTCTCACTCCTTAGGAGCGACTGGTTTGGGAGGTGACATTTGAATGAAAAGGACAAGTGAAGAGGTGAGTGCTGAATTGTTCAGGTACTAATTAAACCATCAAGGACAAATTAATGGGTGTGTGGATCTCTCCTGAGTGTGTGTGGATTGAGAGTCCTGCAGGTGGACATGGCAGGGAGAATTCAAACCTGCCACACCTTGGCTTGTACTAACAGAGTAACTACAGAGTAACCCAAGCCCCTCACTGAAACAGCTTTTGGGCAGGATGAGCAAAATATACTGGTTTTAATTCCTATCTTGCAGAAAAAAAAAAATCAATAAAATATGACTTTTAAATGCTTGGGACTCAAAGAAAATGAAACTTACTTGAAAGCATCGTTTGACCATGTGCTTCTCCTGATTATTATTTGAAAGAGTCCCATTTAAAAAAAAAAAAGGACAGGAAGATGAAATTCTAAATGCTATTGATTTCTTTATTCATTTTCTGAAAAGAAATAAGTGAGAAGAAAGAGATCTCTAAATAAATGGGGGAATTTACTGAAGGAGAGGCTGAGACTAAGCTCAGATTCAGAGAAGTTGTAGGAAAAAAAGGAAAAAATCTCTTTTCAAGGGAGTTCTTATGTGCCACAGGTTTTCCTGGAGTGCTCAGGGCTAAGGGTGCCCCTTAAAGAAACACTCCAATAATCTCCATTTCTGGGCTCCAGAGACACCAGTGAGCCCAGGACCACCCCAACCCTCCCTCCTCTGCATTACAGCAAGAACCATGGTGGAATTCAAGCTCCACCATCAGGAATTAAGCATTTAATTCTCATTTATATTCCAAGGGAACTGGCCCTGGACTGCTCCAGCTGCTTTGGAGCCTTCTCATCTTCCCTACTCTCACCTCTACAACATGAGACTTGTCAGTAACTTTTCCTTTGCAGGGTTAGAGTAACAGGTAAAGTCAAAATTAAACTGGTGTGTGAGAGAAATGGACCAAAGAATCTGGATCAAATCAGATTAAATCCTCTCTTTACATCTTTTCATATTTTGTTCTATTTTCTCTCGCCACTTCTTCCCTACATTTCAGGAGAAATGCAATACTTTTTGACCAAAACCACCTGAACTTTTCATTTTTAAAAATACCCTTCTCTGTGCTCCCATCCCATTCAATGGCATTTGTCTGTCAAAATGCGTTATTGAAAAGTTGCTGTTCAGCTTTATAAAAGTTACCATTTCTGTTAGCAACTATATTTGGGTCTGTCTTGAGCCTTATTTATGGACTCCTTGATTTTCTAAATGGAATGCTGTCAAATTGAGTGGGTTTTTTTTTCAAGTGAGGGAAGAAAAAATCATAAAGGAAAATAAGAATGGAGGCTATTATGAAGTTTAAAAGGCAGAAGCCAAGCACAAGGCTGCATGGGAGCATGGAAAAATACAGCAGAAGATTTTGTTATAATATAATGAATGTTTGCAACTCACTTTGGCCAACCCATTTTATATGTGGGTAGATGTGTGGAGGTTGGGATTGCTTTGGTTTGTGCCCCAGCCTGGTTCAGAGGAGAGAGGAAACACAGTGGCAGAGTGAAGGAAATGACACTCTGTACCTGTTCTCAGCATAACTTTGTGCAGGAAAGCACAAAGATCAATAAAAATGTGTGCAATGAACAGCCTCTCTCACCGGAGGAGAACAACTGTGTTACCCCAAAGATAAATTTGGGTGGTTTTAGTCCTCCTGAGGCTGAAGGGGAGGGAGTTTCCCCAGCAGGTTCACCCTGCAGTGCTGTCTCCAGGCTGGTTTGCTGGGTGATGGAGCACAGCCTCCCATGTGGGGGTAACCCCACCTTGGCCATTTCTGCTGGGCTGCAGAGCCCTGAGAAGGCACACAGGCCTGGCAAAGAACTGCAAGCCTGCTGCAGACATCCTTTGAACACTTGGGATCTTCAGAAGCTAAGAACTTCTTTTAACACTCAGGATTTTTTGTCTGCCATGTTTATGTATGATGAGCTTGTGCCAAGGACCCAATTACGATTTTCTTATCTCTCTCCCCTCTTTCTTCTCCACTTCTTCCTCCAGCCATTATCAGGGACACCTGGAAACAATAAAGAGTTGTTTGTTTGGTTCCTCCTGCTCCCCCTTATTTTCTGGTGTATTTGATGTTGTGAAAGCAGGGCTGTTAGAGATCCATTAAGCAGTGTTTGTAACGGAAGGGAAGAGTTCTCTCTGGTTTGAGGAAGATAAGGCACATAAATCGAGCTCCCCCTTCATCTAAACATTTCTGTAAATAGCTGAGAAGGACACAAACATGGAGCAGCTTTTCCTATGTGCTGCATGTCCCATCTTTTCACCGCTGGAAGCCAGGAGAGCTGAAGAATTGGGATCAGAAGCCTCAGACATGACCGATGAACCATTTTCCAGGCTGGGAACAGGTATTTACAGTGAAATAATTAATTTGTTTGCCAATGTATTTATTCAAGGAGCATCCAGCACGTTCACCCAGCCAGTGAGGCCATTCTGCAGTAATGATCCATTTGGGAATTGCCTCCTCTGGGTTTAGGAAAGGCCTGTGAGTGCTCAGTCATGGGGCTGCAGAGAGCAGCCCTGCCTTTGTTCAGTAAGATTCTGCAGTGGAGGGGTAGAGTCTCCTGCTCTAGGCAATCCTCTACTTTGTGTTGGTATCTGTTCTGCAGCAAGCAGGAAATCAGTCGGATCCTGTGCATCCCTGTGGGATGTCCGTGCCATTTTCCCACTTCCACATATTCAAGATTTTTCTCCCAAGAGATACTCGAGAATGGTTGTTAATAATGCAGTTCACAGCTCATAGGGAAGGAACACAGAGAGGCTTTTTTTTAGAGCTGTTTCATCCTGGATCCCTTGGCTTAAATGATACTCTTTCCTTTCAGCAAGCTTAATATGGATTGGAAAGGCTCCCAGACATAAAATGTGTAAATTAAAACTCCCCTGGAATGATAAGGAAGGAGAATATTTATTCTCACTCTTGTCCCAACGTCTCAAAAACACAGGTCAAGAAGATTATCCCCTGCTTCTGAAGGAATGAAGAAATGTGGGCAATAGCCCTTGACAGACAAAACCTTCATGACTTGAGCTCAGAGCTGAGGCTCCAGGTGGATAAATGAGTCCTCTGCTAAAGGATAAAGAGTCTCTGGATTTAATCTGTACTGGAAGGGTTTTGTGGGCAGTTAGCAGGTCAAAGGCTCTCGCTGAGAACTCCAGAAATCTTTCCTTTTTGGACTTCTGGTGACATGGTTTGAGGAACACATCGCTGTTGGGTAGGCAATCAGGTTTAACCCTGATTAATTAGGGACTCCACACCTGATCATTGTGGAAGCACAGAAAAGCTGGAGGGGAAGGGGCCAGAACAGAATGAAGCCACACTTACAAGAGTCCTGTGTTTTTCTCCAGCTCCCACTCCGTGGCATTGAGGACTATGATTTTGGACATCCTTCTGCAAATTATTTTGTATTTTTCTCTTCAAATACAGGCCCCAGTGGACTTTTGTGTCCCTCTCCTGATCCCCCTGAGTGAAAAGCAGGGGCCAGAACATCAGAGACTCCACATTGCCAGCTGCTCTGTTTTATTAATAGGTGGGAAAAGATTTTGGAAGGGAGGAGGGAGATCGAATGATTTTAAAGAAATATTTCAGCAATAGAAGAAAGAGCTTGAAAAGCTGCACCAGTCCATTAATCCCTTGCCAAAGACAGTTTAATACCCATTAGGAGGCAGACACAGGGTGTGTTTCCCTCCATGGACACACAGATTTGGCTCTGGTGTCAGAGACACTAACAGCATTTCAGGGACTGGCATGGAACTGAGGAGTCCATTCCACTTTGGGGGGTAATTTCTTAATATATTAAAAACAAAAGACACATAATGTTAAAGATTACTTTAAAAATGTTACTAATAACTCCCTGGGGTCAGGAGATCTTGAAGCACTCAGTTATTTCTGACTTTGAGCCAGAACTAGCAGGGCTTTTCACTTTAATATCTCTGGTGTCCGTGGCTGCAATGTGCTGCCTCTATTTTAACAAGAGATTTTGACAATTTTGCCCTCTGAGTCTTACAGAAATCTACTGTCCCCGGGGAGTGTGGCCTTGCAGGCGGTTTATACTTAATTTGTTTTTCTCTTTAAACAGAAACACTTTCTCAGAGACATTTGCTAGGCAACCACAGCGTAACTGTTCTTTTCTACAGAACATTTCATCTAGGCCTGCTAGAAAAGCTTTAAAATCCTGTGAAGAGCCACATTATGCTGCTGTTCCGCAGTTTACATGGTGTAGGTATGTGAAAAATCAAAATTAAATGTTACATAACATTTTGCAAAGGGAACTGAGGGAAGTTCCAAACATCGTGTTCCTGGGATATTTTCCCTACTTTTGAGATCATTGAATTGGTCTTGTGCTTTTATTTTTGAGAGCTACATGAATTACATTTTTTTGAGGTTTCTACCAAAATTGGGGATGCAATCTGTGTGTTTCTTTTCCACTGCCCTCCAGCTTCTGATATCAGCTCCAAATTCTTGCCCTGTTTCCTTCCAAACTACTACATGGAGATGATCCATTTTCATTTCATAAGATTTTGTCTGCTGTTTTAGCATCCACCTCACTAAATATCATCTCCACTTGTCCAACACTGCTGAGCTCAAGCCTGGGTCCATTTAATGATCACAAATTATATTCTTTATAATTAGTCATATCCAGAAAAAAAAAAAATCCCAACAGGTTACAGGTTGGTGAGAAAAAAATCTGATAAAGACACAAGGATTTTACACTTCTTGGTTAATTTATAAGTCAAGGAAAGATTTTTGGACAACTTCATGGAATTTTTTCCTTTTAAAACCTGGTTCTGCACATCCTGTATCCTGAAAACATGGATGCATGTCCTTAATGGGTGGAAATTATAAAAGTTACACCAGACTCCAGGATCAAAGCTTGGTTTCTGATGTTGTTCAGGGGGATGGTCTGGCTGTGAAGATTCCCATGGGAATCCTTGGTCAGCAAGACCTGGGAGAGTCTTTTATTCTCCAACTGCTGCCTCCAATAGAGACTGATCAGAGCAGATTGAGGTCAGCAGCCCCCCTGCTTTGTGTCTGCATTTTCCAGAGTGCCCTTGCTAAAGGTCAGGGTCCACCAAGGTCCTGTGAGTCCCAGCAGCTGCCCCTCCAGTGTGAAGGGTATTAATGGGCATAATCCATCAAGCAGGAGACTTGAGGAAATGAGACTGCAGAAATGCACCTTGATGACTTGTGGAAGCTCAGCTGGCTGTTGACAGGGCTGAGGAGTCTTAATAAGAGGGGTAGGAAGAAAAAAAAAAAGGCCTTTATGAGGAATTAATTTCCTGTCTCTATTATGAAGTGCTGGCATGTTCATTTAGCATGCAGGAGGTGGGTGTTAAGATTAGAGCTGGGAAGGAAATGGATATCAGAACGTGCTAAATCTTCCTCAGTGCCACAGCAAGAAGCTCTGAGAACATGCTGATGATCCTTCTTCATTTGAGCCAACCCCAACAATATCTTCCTGGAAGCAGGAGGCTGCTGCCTCCCATTAAATCTGTTCTTCCTATGTTTCAAGCCCTCAAAAGAGATGTAAAATATGTCAAGACCCAGAAGAAGAGACATGCAAATGTTACTGATGAGAAAACTTTCAAGAAGTCTTTACAAATCCATCCTTGGCACTTTGGGATTCACTCTGTGAGATTAAACCTCTATTTAGAACTTCTCTCTGTATTATATTAATACATTTAGTCTTAAGTAGGAAAATGGAGAGGCCAAATGTGTGTTAGAGGCTTCACATCTTCAGCCCTCAGAGACCTAAACAGAGTTCTGCTGATCTGGTCAGCAGACCCAAACTCATCTGATCTAGCAACCTTGGTCCCTTTGAGAAATCTTACCCTAAATCTAATTTCAGATATAAAAAGTGCCCTTGTTTTCCTCAGGCAAAAAGAAAGCAGGTTTGGGTCATCTCATGGAAAGACATAGGATGTTTAGTACTTTAATTTCTTTCTGAGTGCTGGAAGAAAGACTTAGCCAGGTGATATGTGAAACCAGGAAAAGACAACAGAATTGCCCATGAAGCTGATCTTTATGAAGGTTTTCAGCACCCATCTTTTCCCAGCACTTCAGTCACACTCCCTTTTCTGAATACAACAGTACTCAGGCTCACCCCCTGTGTAAAGACAAATATCACCTTCAGTGGGTGTGGAGAGAGCATTTTCAGGGGCTTTGAGAGCACTCTCCGTTCTCAGTGGGCTGGATGCTTTGCTCTTTGTGAAACACTTCCCTCCCTCCATAGTCTGTCACAGTTTCTGCTGACTTTTTCATGAAGGACTGCATATCCAACAGCTCTAGTATCATCACCCTCCTCTTTGATCTGTCCTGTCTGTTGATGGTATTTACCCACTTTTAGGTAAAATTTTAGGTATTTTTGGTGAAAGCTCTTTAGAGGAGACCATGTTTATTCCAGAGTGCCCTTCTCCAGTACCTGGTGCAGTCCCAGGTCTGAGCCACCACCCTGCTAGAGATGAGAGCCAAGGCCAAGCCCCTCTACAGCTGCTGTAACATCTTGTCACCATCAAAGCCCTGTCCCTCACATCTCGGGCAGTACACTTGCTCTGCCTTGTTCTCTCTGGCACTGACAGACATTGTTTGGTGTGATAATGGAACTTAAGGTCATATTTTGCCTTCAGCCATCAGCATGTGCAAACGCTGTATGACTAATGAGGCACTCCCTGATGGCTCCCTGTGCTGTTTGCCTACAAGATGCTTTGTTGTGTTTGCAGTCCCTCCTGACTGCTGCTGAAGAGCTCTCTTTTCCCTGGGCTTCTGACTTCAGCTGGAAATCCAATGGCAGTGCAGATTTCTGCCCACGAGGGATTTCCTTCCCCTCCTCTTCCAGAAATGTGCTGAAAGGAAAATCTGCTTTTTGGTTTTCCTGTCTTGCTTTCAATTTGTTTTCAGTCCCTTTTCCTTAGGGGACTCTTCTGCTGGCTTGGGAGAGCTTTGTTCTCTCAAGGATGTCAGATGGTGTCTTGGCCAGTGCACGTGCTGGGCAGGAGTGGGACAGATGTGGAGAAAATGGGGCAGCAGCAGGATTGGTGCATGGCCACAGTGCTGGGAGATGAAATAAGGTTCTCCTCCCTTCCTCCCTGTTTCATGGGCAGAAATGACTCAGCTTGACACCACAGAAAGCTCTTGGACACGAGAGGTTTAAAAATGATGGATTATAGGATGGAACTCATCAGTGACTCAGCTTGTCAGCGTTCATCACTGGAACTCTGACCCTTCCTCTTCTCCCCTGGGGTTTTCTAGCCATGGATCATTGATAGGGATTAAAGGGGAAAATGGACAATATTTTCAGACACCGAACACTTCTGGAGAGCACACTCCCAGTGTGTACTTGAGCAAAGATGCTTTTAGAAAGGACTTGCTCTTCATGAAGCACTGAGTGTCTTCTTGTCTGAAAAGTCTGGTCTCATTAAGGATGCTCATCCTTGGACTTCCTAGAAGTATGAAAGCTAAGGGAAAATAAGGTGGGGAGGCCCTGGCTCAGAGTGCCCAGAGAAGCTGTGGCTGCCCCATCCCTGGAAGTGTCCAAGGCCGGGTTGGACAGGGCAACCTGGGATAGTGGGAGGTGTCCCTGACATGGCAGAGGGTGGGATGAGATGAGCTTTTAAGGTGCCTTCCAACACAAATCAGTTTATTATTCTATGATACTGTGGAAACTAACTCCTGACTCCATTTGGAAAAAAATTCTAAGGAGCTGCAAGGGACTTTTCAGGATTCTTATTGAATTCCCTGTTGGGTCACACTGATGCATATGGTACTCATTAACCCACACAGGCAAGCAAAACTTCCCTTTCTCCTTTCAAATTAGTTTGCAAACTTTCTTTCTCATTCTGCCCTACGTTTCCACAATTTGTTCCCTTCCTGACATTTAAATCCAAACTCCTGCTTTACTCTGAGCTAGAGAAAAAAAACACAGATATGATTTTGTTTTGATCGGATGCCTGACCCTCTCTCCTCATCTCTTTTTCTTTTTTACCTATTGAAGGGGATCCATCAAGATAATTTCCTGTTATTAGGGCTGAAGTGTTTTGAATTTGGAATGGCTTCTCACTTAGAAAGAATTGATGCCTATAACTTGTAATGTGCTCGCAGTGGCGTGCAGTGCCTGACAGCCCAAACTCCATTCCAGGGAGCTAATCCCAGTGGCTGAACTCCATTAAAGCCTAGATGGTATCTGTTAATACAGCCCTGCAGTTTGGGTCATTGTGCTGATGTAAGGAGCACAGCTGCCTGGAGACAGATTATGATGTGAGGGGACATCTTTATTCTATTTTAAACTGAAAAAAAATAAAAAAAAAATGATGGGAGACACACTAGTCATGATTGATTAAAGATATGAAAAGGACTTTATGAGTTTTTTTTGAGTGCTCTGTGTTTCTCATTCTGTTTGTCATTCCTCTGTGTTTGGTAAATAAATAAATACATAAACCCAAACCTTGAGGATAATAGCAAAGAGAGAGACTCCTCGTGTTCAGTGGGTTTTGTTATAATGGGCTGAGGGCTGTAAGTCTCAGGAATCAATTCCCAGCTCTGGCACTGATCTATTATGTAGTCCTGGGACACCTTTTCTGCTTATATCTTCTCCCACTATTATTTCATCCAATCTGTTTAAAATTATAAATACAAGTGGCAGTGCCTTTTCTCTCCTGGGTGAGTGTGCAGACCCAATCACACTGGCAGCCCAGTCCCTGCTGCCTTCTCTGGGCGTCATCCAAGCAATGGCTCATTCCCCATCTACTGACTTTCAGAGCCAGGTAACATTTTACCAAATAAATATTGATCCCTCATTTCCCAGCACTGCTTTTTCCAGGGACACTCACACCTGAAGACTTCAAGCTCCTTATCTTCCTTCTCACTGCATTATCAGTAATATCCAGGGCTGGAGATCCCCTGCACATGGAAGAAACATTTTTGTTCTTCATCTTTCTGCATGTGGAGTGGTTTCTGTGTGTTGTGCTCACCTGACTCCCTTATCTAGGGGAGGCATAAACTGGCCTGGCTCTGCCTCTGGATCCACCTCACCACTCCTGCCACGACTGCTCATGTCTGAGGTTGTACTCTGACAGCTCCATGTACTCCTTGGCAAGCCTGGAAAGGAAACGGTCTTATAAAAAAAATAAAAAATCACATTAAGCATAGCATGTGTTTCATGCTCCTTTAGCATCTTATCCTGCTCCAGAGCATTGTAATTCCCCTGGCTGCTTTTGAATTTCATGTCACACTCTTAAATGTGGTTTGGTACATTCTCTACATGCTCTGTCAGTAGAGTTCTGCCAATAACCTCAGCACATGAGCATGGGAAAGCAAGTCCTGGCTCTGCTTGCTTGCGTGCTGGAGTGTGGGGATGTCACAAATGGGGATATTTGTCACATGGGAAGAAACTCTTCCTCCTGCTGGAGCCACATGGAGCCCCTTCCAGCAAGGCAGGGTTTTGTTAACTGGGTCAGTCATCTGAAATTCTGTCCTGAGCAAGAAGCATCCACAGGACGTGGCTACAAAGGGATGCCTGAGCGTGTTAGTTTGAATTAACTTTTAAAGCAGACAAGTCAAAACTTCTTGTAACCGTCTTAAACATTCTCACCATGAATTATAAAGACTTGTCTTAAACTTGAACAAGGTTTGACAAATCCATTTTGAACGTTCATGAAAAGAAATATTCAGGAGTGTCTTCCATGGAGACACGAAACCCCTGGCTGTCCTTAAACTAAGCCAAATCAACAACTGCATCTTTGCTGAGAAACAAGAGAATGCAGGGCTGTGGAAAGGAACCTTTGAAAACCCTGAATTACTGCTGGTGGGGTTGGAGTTGGCCACTAAGAGACAATGTTCAGACACAGAGACAACCAGGATCTTTGGGAAAAAGAAGAGAAGGAAAGGGCTAAAATCTGTTTATTCTAAGGGAAAATTGAGGGTGACACAGATCTTGTATAGGAATAATAATGTATATTGACTTCAGTTGATCAGGGGTGGCATTTCTGCTTGTTGCCTCACAGCAGCCTCATTTATCCTGTTTTTCCTTACTCCCCTTGGAATTTATTAATCATTTACAGATGTGCCCAGTGTGCCAACATGTTGCCTTTGAATTGGTCATATGGGTTTAAAGGAGCTAAATGCTATTCCACCCTGGTACTTAAGTTTATGTTTGATTTGAGGACAATGTAAAGGTGAGAATTCAGACCAGACTTTCTGATGTGCATTGATCCTTTAAGCCATAAAACAGCAATCTGAAATTTCAGTTTTGTCAAGAAAGGCAGCAGACACTCTTTCAGAGGGCGTGAATGGGTTTTTAAACTGTGAATTTTAGTTTAGCCACAGCCATTCTTCAGGGCAACATCACAGCTGCAGATGCAGTTTAGATACTTCGAGGTGTTTGCAAAGATTAATTAGCTGCCTAAATGGGAACTGAGCTCTGATGAAAATCTGGCCCTTGTGGGCCCTGAGCCTCGGGCTTGGTGTGCTTTTGAAAAATCTCACCCCAGAGGACTCAGTGGATGCTCTTTCCTGACCTGAGCTCATGCATAGAGAAGAACCTCAGAGTTATTTCAGTGCTTCCAGGAGTTCAGGCTCATTCTTTAAAGTGAACAACTTAACGCTTCCCAAGTTTGCTGGGAAGTGATGAAAATCCCTGGAGGGTTCCCTTTTTGGAGAGAGTTCACACGAGGTAACACCTCTGGATTGGCAGCAGACTGTGTGGGTGGAGATGTGTATTTTAATAACTCCAGAGCAGGAATCTGAGCTACGACACCTCCCTTTTACTGCCACCCTCCCTCCATCCCCTGCCCACCTTGTCCCTCCACAGCCACCCAGCCCTCTCCTCTCCTCAGGCAGTGGTGGGATCCAGGTCCCCTCCCTGCCCATCTCCCACCTTGCTGCCATTCCCTTCCCTTTGCTGGAACCTCTTTTCTGCTACTGCTGACTGAGTGTGTTTTGCAAACTTGCAATTTCACGCTGCATTTGTTGCCACGGCAACATAAGGGGGAGTTCAAAGTAGGGAAAAAGAGTCAAAAAAACTCCCTAAAAACTCTTGGATCAGCCCGTTCTTTTGTGCCTTGCCCAGACAAATTTTGGCCATGCAGCTACATCAGTAGCGGGGTCTGCCAGGAATCTTTTTACCCCTGGGGACTTCAGAGACTGGAAATCCAAATCTCTTGTCTCCCCTCTTGTTCCCCTAGAGCTACCCTCTGCCATCCCTCTCTTCCTGGGTAGCCAAGAGTCTGGAGCCTCCAGCAGGATCCCTGGACACTCCTGCTCTCAGTGGCAGCTTTTCCAGAGAGTCCTGCTGCCTTTGCAAGGAACGTTCAGGTGTTTGGGAAGCTGGCACGAGACTCCAAGAGCACGATGGCAACTCTCAGTGGCAGCACAGTTTTACCTTTATCTTTCAACCCAGCAGCAGAGTCGTCAGCACAGGTGATGGAGCACTGGATTCAGCTGGCTCCCGTCCCTCCACTCCCTCCTCTTCTCTGACTACAGCCCTTAAATGAAAACTTTATGGCAAAGAGCTGCTGACACTCCTTCACGGGGAAGATACATGGGGTGGCTGGTGGCTAATGAGTGTCAGTACTCCAAAGGATAATCTCTGCTTCTCTCTGATACAATTTAACATCGTATTTCCCTAATTTGAGGCTGATTTAGTCGCTGGGGTATTTGGATGCCTCTTCTATGGTGCCGATAGTTAATTAAACAGATGTTGCAGAGGGAATCATTAATTTTAGTGCTGCAGATGGGAGCAGAATGACTTTGTGAAGTTAATGTTTCAGCAAAACAATAGGCTTCTGTCATCAGTTGCTATAAACCGAGTAAATTAAGAGAACAAGTAGAGTAAAGGAGATAGCTTTGAAAGAATATCAATTATTCATTTTAGAATTGTACTTTCCCCCCATAAATCATCACAGGAAGAGAGGAGGGGAAAAATCTGCCAAAGCTGGGAAGTGGGAAAGAGAGGAATTCCCAAGTCAGCAATTTGAGAGTTTAACCCACTGGAGCACTGCAGGGTCCTGCAGGAGCACAGAGAGCCGAGGGCTGGGGCTGCAGCACCTCGGACAGCGCCTGGTCCTTACCAGGCTCTGGCTGAAGAGCAGCTGAAGTCATGGCAGTAAAGAGAGATGTCCACTCCCATGTTTAAAAAGCAGGTGGGCACAAATATCTTCCTTTTTTTGGAAGGTTTTTGAAGATTTTTTTTTTTTAAGATTTTTTTTTTTTCCTTTCTGCACTCCAGGCTGGGTGTCCTATACCTGTGGATGAGGTGTCCTGGAAGAGCTGGCAGGATTTTCAGGGTGTGGTGAGAGTTTCTAATGACAAGTTGGCACATTTTTATACCTTTCAAAAACCTCAGGGCCAGTATAAAAGGCCCCTAAACACTCCTAAAGAACTTTTAGGGCTGCATCTGTGTATCAGGTGTGGCTGTTCTGGCCTAGAAGTGGAAAAAGTTTAAAAACTCGAGGTCTTTACAAGTTTCTTTCCTGTATTAAATGTCAGTAATTTCTGTTGAACAGAAGTCCTACTTTTGAATTAAAAGCAATAGAGGGGAAATCCAGCCACCTCTGCACCATAAAAAGGCAGTGGCAGAAGAGGATCAGGGAAACAAATGAAGTCCATCTATCGTGCTGCAGTGAAAGCACTTCTGACTGCTTGAGTGCCTCATAATATGAAAATTATATTTCTTTTTTCAGTCAGATGAGTCATTTGACCACTCAAACTTCTCCATGAACACATCTCTGACCATTTATATTATCTTTCTCTTTCTCATATGTGCATGTTTTTTTTTCCCCTATTACCAGCTACTCCTTTCTCCAAAAACAATAATCAGTGGTTATTCTCATTTATTTGATAAAGCCAAACAATTTCAGTGCCCAGAAAATAATTATGAATTTGCCAGTTCTAATTAATAAATCTTTCAAGAAGAATGCTACATTTTGTCCATAAGCAACATCTTCCAGACATTCATTGAGAAAATATGAAGAAATAGAATGACACAAAGTGAAAAAGAGTTCAATTTTTCTTGGCAGAGAAGACCTGAGGTCAATCTTACATGTGTGTCCTGGTTTGGCCCTGATTGACAATGTGTAAGGTGAATTTCACATTGGATCTATTTCTTTAGCACACACTTTGTACTCACCATTTTATTTTAATGGATAGTCTTTACAGTGCCATATACTAATGTAGCTCCAACATCAAAATCTAAATATCCCAAATTAATTCTAGGAGACCATTTCTGTCCTCAAATGACAGCATTCTACAGCCCTTGTCCTTCATAACAAATTTTTTGCATCAAACATCCACCAAACTGGCCAAGCACTGGTTGTGTGCAGCCATCTAGAAGAAGTGTCCAGTACATTTTGGGAAACATTAAGTGTCCCAGATAGCTGTAGGGATATCATGAAGGTGTTTGGATGCTGGAGGGCCCCTCAGATGATGCTGCTGATCTTATTTTCAGCCAGCTGGGTTGGTGCCCTTAGGCCTTGCACAGAGATCTCTGCAGTGTGGATGTCAATAGGCACTGAAGACACCCAGAACAAGGAGAATAAATTGAACCCTTCCCAAAGTGTCCTGATGAAGGGCATGGAGGAGGTGGGATTTCTGCCTGGCAAAGACAGTCTGAGGGTTCTGAGAATGCAGGATCCTGAGACCCGTCTGCTGTTGCAAAATATTACACTGAACTGAAGGACTTTGGCTGCTGCCTTTAGGAAATATCATTCTCATTAAAGGCATGAAATTGAGCTACTTGGAGACTTCAGCTTCACTCTGCTGAACAATTTGGACATAAGATTTCAGCAGTAACAGCTCCTCAGTCTGTGTGCTTGTCTCAACACTGTGCCACGGGGATTTGCTTCTCTGAGAGTCCTTGGGGTTGCTCTGTTTGGTCTCTGGAGGCCCTTCAATTCCAGATCCCTGGCGTGGATCTACAAGCACAGAATTCTCCAGAGATTTGCATCCCAACCATGAAAGTGCCTTTGTTTCCCTCTCCCCCAGGACAAGGCACCAAGCACCTACCACAGAATAGTTAATGGGCTACCCCAAATCCTGCTCAGTTAAGGAATAGGGTGTCTTGAACTAGATCCCACCAGAGCTGTGGAAAGGATGTTCACAGAGCTCTCTGTCAAGTGTCTTTATCTCCTTCTCCAGAGCAGATGATCCCAGAGGATCCTAGAATCACAGAATCACAGGATGGACTAAGACAGAAAAGACCTTTAAGATCATCTAGTCCAACCTATGGCCTAACACTTCCTCATCAACCAAACCATGGCACTGAATGCCACGTCCTGGCTTTAGTTAAACACATCCAAGGATAATGACTCCACCACCTCCCTGGGCAGATTCCAGCATGCAATCACTCTTTCAGTGAAGAATTACTTCCTTACATCTAACCTAAACTTCCCTGGGTATTGATTAAGGCTGTGTCCTCTCATTCTGTCAGTGGTTGCCCGGGAGAAGAGACTGACCCTCAGTGAGTGCAGCCAGCTTTCAGGGAGTTCTAGAGAGTGATAAGGGATTGTAAAGCTTCCCCAGGCACAAGGGCGCCCCTAAGGCAGGGTGGTTCAGCAGCATTTCCCCCTGCTCTTGCCCTTGTGGACGGTGTCACAGTGCCACTTCGTGGCAAGCTTCCCTGGAGCCACCAAGAGCATCTGGCACACAGGACTCCCCAGGGAGCACCCAGGGAGCCTCAGCATCCTGCCACAATTCCTTTTCTCCGCACAGCATCACCTGCCAGTGGTGCCTGCCCCTGTGAGAGGTAATTGATTCCCTTCCCCTTTCCAGCCCTAATTAAAAACTCACCACATTAAACCCGAATGCATTGGAAACAATTAGCTCCCTCTTTTGTCTCCTCGTTGGAGCCGGCAGCGCGAGGCAGCCAGGTGTCACGTCCAACAAATCTCCATCAAGTGATTTCTCTGGAAGGAAATGAAGTTTGAAGAACTCCTCTGCTGCTCCTGACGCTTTGGCTCTGACCTTCTCGCGCTCCCAGCTTATCTCCATGGAGATGCTCATTTTGCAGATTGGCTCCATCTTCTGCCAGCAGCCGCTCGTGGAGGCAGGAGGCAGGGCCTGGGCAGGGGAGCGAGGCTGTTCCAAGGATTCAACTCATCCTTCTCAACACTCCAGCACTTTAAAATGCACTGTGGTATTGATCATCCTGCAGGAAAGATGTGTTCTGGCCACTCCGACCTTGCATGGTTATCCAAACTCCAAAAAGGAGAATTCTAGCTTGAGTTAGAAGCTCCCACTCTGCCACAGCAGTAGTAGAGTGACCCTCACAGCCTCAAGGACAGATCTGGTAAAGATTTGTTTTGGTAAAGCCTGACCATGTCCAGGCTCTTGCCAGAGCTGGGAGAAGGAGGAGGGTGTCTGTTCCATGCTACACCCAGGAGGATCACTCGTGTTGGCAGGAGAAATTTACTGTGGGAGCACAGCAGCCCTGCTGGGATCTGGGACACAGGGCTGTCCCCACTGCTGGAGCTGGTCACGAAGGAGGTAAAAAATAATGCTTGGAAAAGGGGGAAAAGTGAAAAAAAATGTAATAATAGGTAACATGTGCAGAAGTATCTTGAAAATGGGAAGTCCACTACAAAATTCCTGCTTCAGATCTTGTGTAGCCTTTATCTGACCTGATATCCATAAACATCTCCTGTGAGGGCTGAGGGAGATCCACACCCTCCACAGGAAAGGGACCATTAGCAGAACGAAGCTCGGTGCTCTCAGGAAAAGCACTTGTTGGGAAATTTCAACAAATCATTTTTCATTGGAAAATGCTGATTCTTTGGAACAGGTTTTCTGTGAGAATAAAAGGGCAATTTTTCCTCATTTCAGCGACTCTAAATATTGCGGCAGCTTTAAGTGAGAAAAGAAACCACGAAAAACCCTGCTTGAAAGTTGGTTTTTTATCCCCTTGTTTCAGGTTGTAACTTTATTATGATGAAAACCAAAAGAAAATCAAAACAAATGCTGTTAAAGAGAAAGGAAACTTTTAAGACCACTGTAAAAATGAAATCCATTGATCTGACTAGAGATATTTTTCCCCCAGTGTTTGTTCCTACCATTTTTATTTTAACTTCAGGTATAGAGAGAGGAAAGGGATGAAGAGATCCCAGGAGAAGGGGAGAAGGCTCAGCTGAGCCTGTGGGCCAGGCTTTGTGTCTGCAGCAGCTGTGGTGAATGAAAAATTACAGCTTCTCAGGACTTTGGGTACCACAGGCAGAATTAATTTAGGGGCCAAACCACATCCCTGGCGTGCCTGGGATGGGCTGCAGGGAGGGAATGAGGTCAGGAGCTCAGGGCTTGTTCCCCAGGCTCAGCTGTGGGGTGTCATGAAACGTGGGAGGAGGGAGAAGGTGGTGCCTGAGATTTTGCCTAAGCTTCCCCTGAGTTTCAATGCCAACTCAAGTGCCAGAGCATTTGTCAGCCAGATGGCACCTTCTGAAGCTCTTCCACCCTCACCCAGGCTCCAAGGGGTGCAGTGAAGCTGTTTGCAGGCAAGTGCCTCTTCCTTCTGTGCCCAGGGATTTCACAGCCCTGCAGTTTTGCTCTGGTGTGAGCTGAGAGCTCCAGGGCTCTTGCATCTCCTTTCCTGTTGGCAAGGGCAAGTCTGAGCATCGACATGAGGCCCCCTCCTATCTGCAAAAACCTCTCTCTTTTTTCTCAACACCATTTCTGTTTCCTTCTGCCTTGCTTATGCTGTCACATCAGCCATCCCTCAGGGAGTTACTGCGCTGCCTCATCTCTCCATCAATCCTGTGCAGGCGTTGGTGGAAGCAACAAGGACTTTCCTTGTTTATTTGTTCTGCAAAGTTTATTTGGAGATGGATTAGTTGTTGTTGGTTATTTTTACAAAGACTTATTGAAGAAAGTAAGATAGAGTTGGAAATATGCACAGCAAGGGGGAAACTTCATTTCCCATGAACTCAGCCTTTGGTGGAGTTAAAACAATGAGAAGCAAGAGGAAAAAGCAGAATGTGTTTGAATCTTTAGGATAATGTTTCTCTGAGAAGAGGCTGTTAGATGAAGTGGGTCTCAACCTCAGCCCTTTTCTTTCCACTCACATCTGTCAGTCCATCTCCAAGATGGGTTCTCAATACCCAGTGTGATCAGTGCCTAGAGGGATCAGTGAGAAGGGATCTCATTCAGTACAAGCCAAATTCAAATTTCTTGCTGATGTGCCAGGAACTGTAAGTTCTGCCTGTTGCAAATCAGCTCTAGTTCTTATGATTTATGTTTTTCTGGCAATTTCTGATCCCACATAGAGCTGAGAATATGGCTGCAGTCTTCAATCCTCTCTGACGAAGAAGTTGTCTCCTTTTTAATTAGCTTTTCATGTCAGGACAACATGGGCTGGCAATAAAAACCATAGGAGAAATCCTCCTCAGTGAAAATGTGTTGGTGATGGAGTGAGTTGAAAGAAAGGAGAGGGATGGGGAGTGAGGGGAAAGAGTGAATAAGAAGCAGAAAAATCCTATTAAGGATACAGAAAAGTGCAGAGTTCCAGCTCTGATACTGAAGAAATGCTGGCTGGAGAGCCAGCAGAGGGGACAAGCCAGCCCTTGTTAAAGGTCTCTTTGTAGGGGGATCATTTGGAAGATCAGGGCCTGGCAATGGAGCCTGGATGAGAGCAAGAACACGACTTCCTTCCCCTCTAAAGAGCAAAACAACCATATGGAGCTGCAGCAGAGTTTGCCAGCACCTTCTGGTTTCTGAGGGTCAGAAGCAGTGTAAAGGACAGAGGGAGGCACAGATCTGTTGTCTTGTTAAGCACATGAAGTGAACTGAACTATGTGTTTTGGGAGTTGGATCTAAAATATCAGAGCTAAAACAGGAAACCTGTGAGCAGGACCAAAGAATGGGAATTTCTGGTCAAGTTTAGAGAGCCCAAAGGCCTCTTTGGCAATCACACCTGGGATTGAGGGCCAGAGCTTTGTGCAAGATTCCCTCTTTTTGTTAGAAAGATTCCCTCTTTTTGTTAGAAAAAGCTTTTGAGACCTCTTCCCTGGTGGAAGTGCTCCCCTGGGAAAAGGGAGTCCTTCAATCCCATTCACCAGACTGGGTGTGGGGATGTGTCCCACCAGCAAATTCTCCCTTCCAGGCAGGATCCTGGGCACTGTGCAGAAACTGGAGACTCTCCATCCTTCCTGCTAAAGCCAGACCTGATGTGTAAAGGATGTGGGAGAGAGGGACTTCAGTGAGCCCTCACAGGGGCTGAATTACTGTAAATCATGCAGGAAAAACAGTGATAAATTCTGGACTGTGCTCCGTGAGTTATTTATTCACATTTTTAGGTAATTAT
Organism: Thryothorus ludovicianus; assembly: GCA_013397245.1. Taxonomy (NCBI): domain Eukaryota; kingdom Metazoa; phylum Chordata; class Aves; order Passeriformes; family Certhiidae; genus Thryothorus; species Thryothorus ludovicianus. Next base: position 54,213 of record VZTB01008829.1, read on the forward strand.
TGTGTTAAACATCAGTGATGGAGAGGAAAGGACTCTCAGGTCCCTGGAACACCCAGATCCCTGCAAACATTCACCTGCTGCAGTGCTGCTGGTGGTGTGGGGAGGAATTTGCATTTATTTCACAGGCTTTGTGCTGAAACAAAGAGCCCTGTGTAATCCATTTATCACAAACTACTCCAATTCCTATCTTAGGTAAGAGAGGAGTCAATTAACAAATGAAAACAGAGTGCCAAAACCCTGTCTCCATTTAGATCACAAAATGGTCTGTAGCAGCACAGCACGAACATTGTTTTCCTGGATATGAATTCGGAGATCACAGGGAGAAGTAACTCATTCTGGGATTCAAGCTTTGGAAATGGACTGTTATCTTTCCAATGATCTCCCTGCTTTTGTAACTCCATCACCAATATTTTCTGGCTTCATGGATTTGTCTGCCCAACAGATGTGACAGAAAGAAATATTAGCTTTACAAATGGGGATAAAAATGACATATACTGAAAGCTAAAGCCAGTTAATGAGAAAGGATTTTCAAAATGTCACTCATCCTGTTTCCCACATTCAGTTTATATTTCTAAAAACTGGTATCTCTTTTCTTCCCATGAAAAGTCCATTTTCAACTTAAACTTCCTTCCATCGACTTCTAACTAAATAATTATTAGCTTCCAAATTAATTTAACTTGTTAGTCAAATTACAGCCCAGCAAAAAGGAAACCACAAATGTATTTATGGCTTTATTTAATCTTTATTAAGACTAGCAGGGTTTGAGCAGAAATTATCTCTTGACAAAGCCATTAAGAGCACAGACAAGATCACAAGTCTGTAACGCATCTGAAAGGGTACAGCAGAAAAGTCAAACGTTTGTCTTCTGGGAGACAGTCAGAGCCAGATTATGCTGGAATTAAAGGAAAATAGAGCAACTGAAGGAGCAATCCTGCAATGGTTTGATAATTATTCATTGCTTCTTAAAGAAATGCAGTAGGGTTTTCTGATGCTATGATTGATGGCCACATTTCAAGTCACAGAGGAATTGTGGAAATCAGAATCCCAGACTGGTTTGGGTTGGAAGGGACCTCAAAGCTCATCCATTCCACCCCTGCCATGGGCAGGGACACCTCCCACTTTCCCAGGCTGCTCCAAGCCCCAATGTCCAGCCTGGCCTTGGACACTGCCAGGGATGCAGGGGCAGCCACAGCTGCTCTGGGCACCCTGTGCCAGGGCCTGCCCACCCTCACAGGGAAGAATTTCTCCCTAATATCCAATCTTAACCTGTTCTTTGCCGGTGTGAAGCCATTCCCCCTTGTCCTGTCACTCCACACTCAAGGTTATTGTTGTGCCTATGTCAAATCCCAGCAGTTCAGTGTCCCTGGGTGATTTGAGCAAAGCCAGCTGTGCCAGCAGGACTTGGTGGCTCTAGGTGGGCACATCTCCCTGTGTGGCACCAGAGAAGTCTTCTCCTGCCCAGTTCCCAGCAAATCACCCCTCAGATCCATGTCTGACTGCACCAATCCTTTCTGGAGCCACCTGGACAGACCAGACGTGTTCAGGGAGGAAAGAACCCCATTCCAAATCCCAGCTGGCTCCCTGGGTCCAGCATGCACAGCCCTGGCTCTGACCCTTTGAGTGACTGAGGGGAGCTGCCAGCTCCTCCCAAAACTGCAGGGACTCCCCAGCCGTGTTCCCTCCCTGTCCCCGGGCTGCCCGGTGTAAACCGAGGAGGTCACTTGTGTGATGCCATAAAAGCTGCTGGTGTGAGAGCAGTGCTGGGCTCTGGGATGCCATCTGCTCAGCTGCCTGTCTTCAGGGAGGCATTAACACAGCCTGAGGGCCTCCCTGTGCCTGACCTCCCTTCTCCTCTCTGCACAGAAACACGGCCCTTGGGCATCTCTGCTGCCTAAGTGTAAAATGGACTACAATCCAGCACAGAGCTGGAATGGAAATCAAGCAAAAGCATGCAGGTCTCACCTTCAAGGGAATCTAGATCTCTGCAGAGCTCCCAGAGCCTTGGCTCCTGTGCCTGACAAAACAACCAGCAGGTTATTGCCTTTATCACCACGGGATCTCATCCTCTCTGCCAGCTCTGGCACAGGCCAGTGAGGATGGGGAGAGGTGGGGGCTCTGCAGGCCCTCAGGGAGGGCTGGAGATCAGAAGGGATTTGTGAAAAGGACAGGCATGAGCATGGGGGAAGGTTGGTGGCTCGGGCAGGCAGGATGTTAGCACAGCCAGAGCAGCCCCTTGTGTGTCTGGCTCCTCTCTCTCCTGCGCTCTCTCTGCTGATTTTCACACTGAAAGCTCCAGCTCTGCCAGCTCTTCAGCAGCCTAATCTTTTTTCCAGTCTCAGCTCGTGCCTACTAATGTGTTTCAGGCACAGAAATTTCATTAAGGCTGCCCTGATGTCCAGAGGCTTTAGCCACGGACTTTGTCTTTAAGTGGGTTTCATTCCAGCCAGTAAACAAATCACCCTCTGCTCCTGGGTGGGAGCAGAGGGGCTGGGGATAGAGGAGGCACAAAGAAGGAAAAGAAGCAAAGAAAAGTCCTTTCCATCCATTGAGGGTTGATGTGGAATAGCTACCTCTGTCCCCAGATGCACAGAGCTAACTTGGAACAGTTTTGGAAAATCTCCTTAAACCTTCTCTAAATTTTTTATTATTTTTACTCTAAATTTCAATCCACCCATGGTTTTCCAAACAGTCCTGAGCAAAAAGAAATCTTTTTCTTCCAGCAGAAGGAGATCTGCTCCCACATGGGGTGTTCTCAGTGGAGCTACAGAGCTCTGTGCATTCCCTACGTGGAGGGCCAGGGGTGAGAGGGAGCATCTTATTTGAGGCTAATCAGAACAGCATGCAACAAAAGGAGCAGCTGTCATCTTTTCCTTTCCCTCAGCCACTGCTTGATGGATCAATCAGATCAAAACATTTTCAGAATCACTTTTTTTAGGAAGGATTTTGGAAGTATTTTCTTTTTCTCTAAAATGCTCCCATTTAGAAAGGAAATATGTAAAACTGAAACGAGTCCTGTAGGTTTGTAACAGAAATAAACCTCATTTTTCCCTCTGAGAGGACATACATTTGGCAATCGGTGCAGCTCATCTGCAAGAGACAGAAGCTTCCTAAACATCCAGAATGAAATTCTTTCAAAATTCAGACAGCATCAAGCCAGTGAATTCATTTTGCTCTTTGTTAGTATAATCCTGCTTGCATTTCCTCGAGCGCTGGAGCTGCAGAGCCCTGTTCAAGACTAGACAAAATAGATTTTGGGTGGTTATTGGGAGCAGGACACACTGCTGGGGCTGTGGTTGTTCTTGCAGACAGGAGGTCTTGAGGTTTTTGTTTCTCTGTCCCAGTGGAAAGCCTGAGAGCTGCTGGCTCTGAGATCACTCTCCTATGGCTCTAAGCACTCAAATGCTCTTGCTGTGCCCCTCTGTTCATGAATGTTTATTTAGGAATGCCATGGGAATGCTGGATGGAGGGATGCAGTGGGGCTCTGATGTGTTACAGCCTTTACAGGGAGATGAGTGGGTTTATTGCCTGAGCTCTACAGATTACCCAAGGAAGAGAAGAAAAAAAAAATCTCCTGCTGCCTTTTTTCTGGGCAGTTGTAACTCCATGCCTGGGCCAGCTTTCTCTGTGATGTTCAGATTTTTTCATTTAATCACACAAACTTTGTTTTATCTGCCCGTTCTGTGAGCTGGGGGGAGCCTGGAGCTAATTTATAAACTGCAAATGTACCTGTGTTTAACTAACCCTCAATCTGCCTGTCTGGGATGTAACATCCCTGCAGCATTCCAGCCTTGAGCTGCCTGAAGGTGCCACTGGGCTGATCACTCCCTGCTGGAAAACAACCCAGGAGTTGGGGAGTTCTTGCTTAGGCATCCCATTAGCTGGCACTGGGAGAGAGAGGGGCAGACAGCAGGGCTGGAGGTGATGCTGGAGCAGGGAGGAGATGGGACCATCCTTTAGGTCTGAGGAAAGGCAGCAGCACAGCTGGGATGTCCCTGGTGACCCCCCTTGGGCAGCAGAGGATCCTTCATGTCTGTCCAGCAGCTCTGGAGAATAGCGAATAAAACCCCTCGGGATGCTCCAGTGCCTGATGCCTGTCACTTAAACACTGTTTGACCTCATACTACAGTCCTTCTACCCCAGTCCTGCTCCCTGGGGCCCACAGGGCTCCTTCCCTGCCCAGCTCTGACTTGCTCTGCTCAACCCCATCAGGATTTTGCCCGGCTGATGATGCTGTGCCAGTGCAAGTCCCCGTCTGCAGTCGGGGGCTGTGTTAGCATTGATTCTTCCAGCTGCCAAAGCAGAGCACGGATTTTCCTTGAGATGTTTCCTCTTCACAGAATCCTCGTTTTGTGGAGTCAGAGGGATGGGGGAGAGAGGGAGGAAAGGAAAAGAAGTGAGCAGAGCAGTGCTTGCTGCTGATGGGGAAGTGCCAGACAGACTCTCCAGAGCAGTGCCTAATGTGACCTACTTCAGTGGTCTGCAGAGAGGTATTTGTCTTGCAACAGTTCTTCTTGGAGGAAAACAAATGATGATCTCAAGCAGCTCCAGAGCAGGAATCTGATTTCCAGGGGAGGCTCTGGCTGTTGCTCTGTGTTCAGCAGGGAAGGGAGGAATTCCTTCAGGGGTTATCCTGGTTTGTGACCCCCCCTTCAGCACTGCTCAGCACCACAGTGACACACACAGGGGTGCAGGAAGATTCTGGCTGTGGCATAATCCCAGTGAAGTGACATTTTTGAGAGGCTGGAGTTTTATAATTCACAGGTTGTGTGTGCACAGAAGTCTCCTCTGTTGAGGGTTTGCCCAGTGACCTCAAATCTCCTTCCAGACTAAGAAAAAGTGAAAACTCTGGGGTTGCTGGATCAGTGGAATGTTATTCTGTGTTTCCAGCACTCTGGGAGACCTGGACTCAGCTGGAATTTTAGCAAAATATGTCTTTCCACCTTCTCCCCAAAAAATGCAGGGATGGGTTGTTCCTGACACGCAGTTTTAGGGAGATGTGGGGCTTGTATCTCAGCTGAGGAGCAGGGTGAAGCTCTGTGAGAATCTCAGTGCTCCTCAGTCAGGCAAAGACTCGTGGCAGATGTCCTGGATCCAGCAGGATACGAATCCCTCCAGCTGCCAAGAGATTTTGTCAATGTCCCTGGCCAGAGATTTATTTTAGCCTTTTAATATTTTCTGCCTAACGTTTTGTTACCCTTCTTCCTCTCTCTGTGTAATTTTTTTTTTATTATTCTCTTTTCCTGGAGCACTTTGATGTGCTCCCTGAATAGATCTCCATGCAGCAAACAGCATCAGCAGACTGATAAATTAGCGATGAATTGGAGCCTTGGATTAGCTCAGGCCAGTAATTTAACCTGATACAGGAGATGTTTGCATTTGTTCTGTTCATGCACCAATAGATAGCAACTACCCTGGAAACCTGACACTTGTGGGCACTGCTCTCCCCATAAAGCACCCCTGTGGCAGCCCACAGTCGCTTCCCATTTGTCTCACCCCGGGCCATGCCGGGTGAGCCAGCTCTGGCAAAACCTTTTAGGAGGGGAGGGAATGGGAAATGAAATATTTACTTTTTGTTTTCGCTTGCTGGCAGTGAAAGGATATTGATGCGGTGTAGATGGAACATTAAAATCGGAATTATGCTGGGGAATAAAAAAAAACCCAACAAAAAAACCTCCAGAAAACCAGGCATAAATTAGCAGTGTTTTCTTCCTCTGTGGCTGAGGGGAGTCTGCATTCCACCAGTGCCATGTAACACACCCAGGATGTGCTTGGGAGCTGCTGGGCCATAAATCACAGGCGGCATTTAAACAGACAGGAGGAAAGGCCACACGGAGATGGATGGGTGTCCCAGGAAGGGACTGTCCAAGGGGCAGCTGTAAACATGTCAGGAGGAGAGGCACGAGGGGGAAAGGGGATTTTGAGGACTGGGGGCAGAGGTGAATGCTGGCAGGGTGAGTCTGGGGAGGAGCTGATCTCCAGTCCCTGGGCTTTTCAGGAGTACAGGCTCAGGGATGGCAGCCCTGTTTTGCCACACTTCAAGATTTCTAAATTACATCTACGTTTCCCCCCTTGTGAAACAGCAAAATGTTGTAGTATTCATTTTTCACTAAAAAGGTCAAGTTTTCGATTCTGCTTTCTCCTTCTGACATGAGCTGACCAGAAAACCCAAGGCTTATATACTTTCACAGGATATCTTCATCTTATCCAAGGTGTCTATACAAAATTCTTTCTTTCCCTAAAATAGTTAGCCAAAAACTCTCAGTGATGAGGTTCATACCTTGTGCCAAACCAGGATGACAGTTTGTGATCTTGAAAGGTGCCAAATTCAGCCCAGAGGGGAGAGGGGCCTTTTCTTCACCTCAACCCCTGTGTGGGACACAGAGATGTTGTTGCTGTGACTCCGAGCACTGTAGGACTCCAGGGGCTCTGCTCAAGGAGCCCTCTTGACTTTAGCAGGATTATTTCAGGAACAATGTTGTGAAATCACTCTCAGCTTTCCACCCCCTGGATATCACAGTTCAAATGTGCCTGCAGCCAAGGGAGAAAGCCCTTGTGTGACAGCAGCTTTTTGCAATGTTTCACTGTGCTGTACAAACTGCCACTGAAAGGTTACTGATTTTTTTGGCATGGTCACCACGCACTTCCTCACACTTCCAATAACAAGAGAACAACAAGGGCATTTGCTCTTTAGTGAAGTGCTGCAGTCATGCTCTTTAGAAAGAGGGCCTGAAAAAAGGAGTGTGATTCAAGTCAGGCTTAGGATCAATAAACAGACTTAGGGTCAGGGCCAGGGTAAAACTCGGGAATGGAGAAGGCAGGAAAATCTCAAGGAGAAGGGATTCAAGGACAAGGACAGATGGTTCCTCAGAAGAAAGGTGAGGCCTTTTGGCAGAGCTGGTGGGTGGGTGATGATGAAACAGGCTCAGGACAGGGACAGCCACGGTGCTCCAAGTCAGAACTAGAAGTGTTAATTCTGTTTGGAAGAAAGCTTAATCCTGGCAGCTGGCAGCATGGAGTCTCTCAAAGTCCAGCACAGCTCTTGGCTTTGAGGTTTCCCTCCCGCAGGAACACAAGTCCCCTGCTGCAGAGGCAGATGCACGGGAGCCTGTTCCAAGAGCAGGCACTGTCAGGACAAAGCAAAGGATCTGTCACAGCTCCAGAGGGCCCTGCCTCTCTGCACAGGGAAAGGCAGAACTGCTTCAGAGAGAGACTAATTCATCAGTAAAACATTAATTATCCTGATGACTCCACTCATTAACCTCTGAAGTGAGAGGAACTGGTCCCTCTCCCACTCCAAAGAGTTTTAGCCCTCCCCAGCTTCATCACAGGAATCCCATTGCAGAAATATAAGTACATGAACCTGTTAAAAATGGGGCAAGCTGGGGAGTAAATATCCCACAAGGGGCAAAATCCCTCAAAGGCACCAGTGCAACACCATTAATGTCAGCAGAACTTCTGCCTTCCCCAAACACCTCTGACTCCAGATGTGAACATCATGCTTGCTCTCCAGCAGCCCTGCTTGAGATTCCCCAATTGTACTGTGCCAGAAAGAAAATCCCATCTTTTGGCCAGCACAATGTATGGATCAGTCCCACTGGGACTGCAAATAATGTTCTGTTTAAGAGTTGGTCTGAAGCAAGGCTTAATTACGTGCACAAATATTGCTTTGGCAAGGAACTCATGCTGGGAAGGCAGTTCATGTGTACGAGCTGATCCTGCAGTTCCCCCTGTGCTTGTAAGGGCCTGCATCTGTCAGATAAATTAGCTGGGAAGCTTGGGAATGGATGGAAACTCTTCTTCAAAGAGGCTCTGCTCCTGCTTCTGACACTGCTCCCAGCTCATCCTGTCTCCTCTCTGCCTGGGTTTGCTTCCATGCAAACTGCTTCATGATCTATTAATTAGAAGAGTTGCATGAGAGCTGGAAACCAACATTATTTCTGGGATGGAGCCCACCTCTGCCCTTGGGAGACTCAAGGGCTGCTTCTGAAGTCATGTGCTGATAAATTCAACTTCAAGATGTGTTCAAGTCATGAACAAATGCAGCCTGCAGCTCCAGGGGTCTCTGTAAGGCATTTTCAGCTGGGGCTGACACTTCATTCTTTACTCTGAGATCCTCACACGAGTACAGGAGCCTCTTCCAGGCTCTCCCAATGCAGCAGAGCCTGTGTGATCCTTTCTTGGGCATCAGTGTCTCTTGCACAATGTGTGTCCATGCACCTGTGATCTCCTGGGCTGGATTCTTTCCCTGTTGAGTGCCAGGATCCCCCTGCCATCTCTGCCTGCTTTGCTGGATTGCTGCCAAATCCCTGGAGCTATGACAGATCTCTCCTAAGTGCTGGATCTGAACTGGATCCATCCTGGGTTTAAGATGCTTTCCAGACGTCTTAGCAGAGCCATTCCAGAGACCAATAATTTTATTTTTAAAAAGCTTTCAATTTCTTTTGACAGGGCTGGAGTGTTTAAAGATGGCAAAGTGAAGGAGATAAATAGATTATTGATCGGACAGGCTTGTAATTCCTTAGTGAATTGGATTTAGCTCCTTCACTGAGATCAGGCCTGTGCCATAAATCTCCCAAGGAATCAATAGGATGGAGAGTGCCTGGTGAGCAGGACTCTTGTTTGTTACCATGGCCACTGGAAAGGTCTGGGGGCAGGTCTCCCATGGGAGTGGAGGGCAGGAATTGGATCCACACATTCCTGCTGAGGCAGCCTTAGCCTGGTGCCCCAGCACAAGAACTGCTCCCAGGGCTGCAGGGTCCTGCACATGTGGCCTTCCTCTGCCAGGTGGAGGCAATTCCAGCTGCAGTCAGTGCTGCCACAGCTTATCCTGGCATTAAAGGACAGCACAGCTGCAGGGGCTGGAGATGGGAGTGTGACCTGGCTTCCCAGGGCAGGAAAGCCTGGCACAGCAGGATGGAAAATTCCCATCAGGTGCCCATGCTGTTCATTCCTTGTCACCTCCAGGCCCTGTGTGCTCGAGTCCTGTCTCACTGCTCCCTGGAGGCAGCTCCAGAGCCCTCCTGGCTGAGCTGGGCAGGGATTCAAACCATGGTTAGAAAGAAAATGTGAGCTGTCAGCAGCTAAAAATGCCAAAACCCCAAACTTCTGTTAACTCCCCAATGCAGCAATAGTGCCAGGGAATAAAAACTGGCTGCTTGGGGAGAAAAAATTCCCTGCAGCCCTTCAGTCTCTTCCTAAGGGTCTGTGTGTGCTCTGTGCCTGTACCTGGCACCAGTACAGCATCCATGGCTCCTGAGAGCTTTGGGACACAAAGGACTTTGCTATTTGGAATGACAGGAGTGCACTTGGAGCCTGGGGTCCAGAAGAGCCTTCCTGGCCTCATGTCTTGAGCTAATTGGAGATCTGTGTCTGAAGGTTTGTGGGTATCCAGAATGATAAATAAGCACATAAATGTCCAGTACACTGGGCTGGTGCAGAGGTCAGCCTGTCAGTGCTCTTTGTTCCACCTCCTGCTCACCAGCAAATTCAGAACAGACAGCCACAATTTCTCTGAAATCATTTACAATTGAATTTATCAGCATTCACATAAATGAACTTGAGCATGAACCTACAAGAATATATAAATTCAGACCTTCTGGACTATTTTTTCCAGTCAGGTGTACACTCTTCCAGTTCCCATCAACCCTGCTTTGCTCACACAGCTGAAGTCTTTGGGTTGGATGTGGCATTTCCCAGAAGCTCAGCCACTCTGCAGAACCTCTGGAGCCTCAGGCCCCTACAAAGTGGGCTGGAGATCTTCCAAAGCTGGACTTAGTTGGGAGACTTCCAATGCTTCTTGGTTCCAACTGAGCTGGCAAGGAACAAAATAGCTTTTTTCACTCTATTTCATTCTCCTTCTGGTGCTGGCTACACCCCAAAAAGCAGAGACAATGCAAGAGAAAGGAGGAAGGAATCAGCTGCATCTTTTCAGTGCTAAGCAAAGGATCTGTGGGTCCTCAAGGTGGGATCCAGCATGGGGCATGTGGGAAAGGGTTGATATCTGCACACCTTGGTCAGATCTTGAAATTCTGGAAATCATATTTAGAGACACTGAGAAAAACTTGTTGGTTTCCCATCTTCCATGGAAAAACAATATAGAAACTGGCTGTGGCCATTTTTAGTTTAAAGAAAAAAAAAAATTAAAAATGCCCAGATACGTTGTTGAGAGCTTTTGAGGGGAGGGGGCAGAAGGAGTTTTGCTGAAAAAGTACCTTGATGTTTGAGTTGAACATTTTACAGACTGATTTTATTTTAGAACAACTCCAATCCAGGAAGAGATTTCGAGTCAAACAGATCTGTTTGCAAACTTTTTTATCTCGTCAGAAAATCCACAACCCATGAATCACATTCCCCGTAGTGAAAAAACTTTTCGAAAACATGAGCTGCTCATCCAAAACTCATCTTGTTTGACCATTCCCAGAAGCGAGTGATGCAGAAGAAGCTGAGCTACCTGGAGCTGCAAATCCAAAGCCAGCCCAAATCTGTCATTGTGTACAGATCAGAAAAGCCCTGTGTGCAGCCACCAGCTCGGGCCCTGCTGAGGGGACAGGGTCAGAATCCAGGCTGCAAACTCCTCCTGCTGGGTTGGCTGAGGCAGACTCAGGAGCTGGGTGCTTCCCCTGTGGAGTAGCCAGGGGTTACACAGTTCTCCCTGGTCCAGCAAGGCCTTTCCCAGCCCGAATTCCCATTTCAGCACACACAAGGTGCACTGGGGACAGTGCAGGCTGATGGGGATGGGGAGAAGTCAATGGGGAAGGTCTGGAAGGGACCAGCTGGGATCTCCTGGGCAAGGAGGTGCAGATGGATTATTACAGTGCACGTGTGGGTTGTGTGCTCTAGCACAAAATTGAGGTTTATTAACAAGAAGGGGAGCTGTTCCACCCTTCCAGGGTTAATGACCTTTTCTAAAGCGGTGACTGAGGGGATAGAGACTCCAAAGACCACTGAGAAAAACTTATTGGTTTCCCATCATCCATAGAAAACCAACATAGGATCTGGCTGTGGCATTTTTTAGTTTAAAGAAGAAAAAAAAAAAAGAAATCACCAGATACATCACTGAGAGCTTTTGAGGAGAGGAGGCAGACTCCAAGTCTCCAAAGCAGGCTGTGGTGATCCCCAGGCTCTGTACGAGCTCCACAGCCAGTGTCAGTGTGAAGTTAGCTCTGCCACCTGGCTCTCATGTGTTCCTGCAGTGATGTCACCTGTGGGTGATCAGAGGTTGGAAATTGGAGTGTGCAGGATGGTGCTGGTGGGGGAAGAACTGTTCCTCACTTTGCAGGGGGGAGGCATGAAACAACACAAACCCCTCTGAGCACCCCTGAGAGCTATGAGCAGGGTCAGGGCGAGCTGCCAGGCTGACCTCCCTTCCCTTCTGGGATAAACCATCCCCACCTGACCCCTGCACCAACCAGCCCCACTGCTGGCCCCCACTAGCACTCCTCAGCATGGTGATGCCTTGAGTTTTAGCTTTTTCAGATGCTGTGCTGTTTCAGTGGGTGGTTTTAAGTTTTATATTAAGTGCTACTAAGTTCTCTTCACAGAGTAAAGAGACAAAACAATTCCTTCTCCAGCTCGATACCAAGGGCAGCTTTCAGGCCCAGGAAATAAAACAATGGTGAAGTGAGAAGGAAAAACAAGGAGGATGGAGCTCCATAACCTGAAGTTATAATTGGACAATTAACTCCAATTTGCTAATGGACCAGAACTTATCAAAGTGTGAGACCTTGTGATTGGGTGCCCAGTTTAAAGTGCATCTGAAGTGTAGTCCAACTAAGCTTTTGTGTGGCCCAAGTGTACCCATTGAGGCCTTTTAATAAATCCCTACTTTATCTTTTTGCTCTGTCGAGTCTCTGTTCCAGGTCAGCCTCCAGAAGGCATCAATGGGAGCCAAAGCAAACTTTTCCCTTGCTGGTGGGACAGACTTCCCACGGCTGGAGCACTCCTGGCTCTCCAGAGCTGCCATCCCTCCCCTTGTTTACCACCTTCACTTGTCAAGCACCACAGGAACACTTCCCAGGCTGCCTCTCCCTGGAGCTCCAGAGCTCTGAAAAGGTCACCTGTCGAACAGGGAGAGGTGCTGGAAATGAACTCGTGTGTTTTTCCTCTTTCCCAACATCCAGTGTGACACAGGAAGATGAACCAGCTGCCAGGAACCCTCTTGGTACTCTGAGTTTGCAGTGGTTTGTCCAGGTCGTGCCTGTCTGCCACAGACCCTTGGCTGCTCCTGTTCCCAGGCTGTGCCTCTCCATGCTGGGGGTGCCTTGTTTCTCCTTGGAAACCAGAAATGTGGGTGCATTTGAAACCCAAGGAACCGTGCAGGTGCCCGGTTCATGGATTGCCTGGGAGATCTGATCTATCCAACACCAGGGAAAAGGGGGCTCCAAAGCTCTGTTCCTCCTGGGGAAGCTGAGGATGCTGAGCAGTGAGAGTCCCTGTGACAGGGAGAAGCAGCTCCCTGCCTGCACCAAGGGCAGCAAACCCAGCCTGAGCTGTTATCTTCATCTGCTGTCAGAGCTCCAGGGACTATGACCTTGCTTTGAAAGGTATTCAATGTCTACAAGGAAGATACAGTCAAAACAATTCTCTTCCACCAAAGTGAAACACAGCAGAAAAAGAAGTGAGGAGAAGGAGTGAGAAAAGATTGGGCAGTTTTTCAGTGAGGCTGAGGAGCAGCTCTTTGCTATTTTGAGCTGATGTCTGCCCAGGGCAGCACTGGGGGCTGAGCTGGGCCTGGCTGCTCAGCTCTGGATGCTGAATCTGAGCCCTGTCTGGGGATGGCCCAACTGGAAATGGATCTGGAGCCAGAGTTCAGAATGGATGTGGGCAGGGTGCTGGTAGTTCTGGCATTGCCCCTCCCTCCTTCCCAGGACATCCCATTTACTGTTTGCACAGTTTTTATTGTGTGGCCCTGGGACAAAGTTGGTGCCCTACAGCAGCTCCAGTGACAAGCCTTGCAGTGGCCAGGTGCCTTAGGAGAGGAATAGGACAAGGGAAAAAACAGGAGTCAAGACAGGCCTGAGACATAGAAAGCAGCTGTTCAAAGATATCTGAAGCTCCTTTACAATGTTCTCCCTAAGATTCATCCATTCCTCCCTCAGCAAAGGAGTTTGGTCTTGTTTCCTCTTCTGTGTCCAGAAATGAGAAGAGATATTTTCATTTCTACCAAAAATGAACCTGCAAAATGTCCATGTCCACTTGACAAAATCAAGAAATTCAGTTCTTTTGTAAAGTATTTAATTTAAAAACTTTAACTTTAAAATCTTTATTTTTAATTAAAGATGGAACAACAGCCTTTTGAACACTCAGATGTTCCTTTGAAAATCTAATTAAAATATTCCACTTTTAAATTTAAAACAGACATAATTGGAGCAATGCTTTCCAGAAGAAGGAGAATATTTGAGGTCATCTACTTTGCAGTGGACCAAGAGAGCAGAAGTGGAGAGCACAACAGGAAATCTGAGGCACAGCAGAAGCCACACAAAGACACGGAAGAGTCACTTTGGAACCTCAGTTCAGATTCACCAGGATATAATTTCTGGAGCTGCTCTCTGCTGACTGGAGCATACCAGGGAGAAGCTGCTGCATCTGATACCCTGTACAATACCTTCAGCAGGGCATAATCAATGTCCCAGGGTGAGGAGGTAACCTCTGGATTTTAGCAGCTCTGCAGTGACCTGATCCCCCAGGTCTGTCTGTCCTGTCTCACCCTGCTCCCCCAACAGCCTGTGCCAACGAGGGGATGGCACCCTCAGGCACTGACTCAGGGTGGGGAGCTGTTTGCCTGGGAATGGGAGCAGGACCCGCCCTTCTCAGTCCCTGGGGGCTCATTTCACCTTAGTTTTACAAATTGCTGTGCCCACTCTGCCATTTCCCAGGTTAGACACTGAGTTCTGCCTCATCCATGTGGTGCCTGTGATCATTCTGCTGTTCTTGGAGACTGGAAGAGCTGGACACACCAAGATTTTATAGATGGAAAGGGGTCTGATAGATATATGGGTCTTTGACAGGTTTCACTGAAGATAATTTGGATTAAGAAGGGAGGGAAGAGCTGAAGCTGCCTGGAAACCCAGAGACATCCACACAAGCTCCTTGAACAGCCACAGACTGAGGAAGATGCACTGTAAGGACATAAAACATCTCAGACCCACTTTCCACCTGTAACAGAGCCCCTGAGAGTGGCTGAAAGGTGGAGCTCCCATCCCTCTCTCCAAACTTAGTAAGAAGCCTGATGACCCACCTGGCTCCTCTCCAGATTGGAGGTTTTGGGATTCCCATTCTGAGCCCTGAAGCCTTTTTCATCTACCTTTAAATAGAACAGGGCTTCGAGGGAAACTGGAACTGGAACAAAGCTCCTTCCCCACTGTGGGGCCAGCGGGGTCAATGAAGAAGCAGCTGAGGGTGAAATCAATTAATTCATTCATTACAGAGCTACTGCAGTCACAAAGATATTTCAATTGTGCTTGCTGAGGGGTCCTCATGAGAGATATATCTCATTTTCAGAGAGGTTCCCAAGGGGAGGGCAGCGTCAGACAATTTCATTCCTGCTGACTAGAGGGTAACAGATGCTCTAAGGAAAACGTACCCTCTTGTCACCTCAAATTTCACTCCAGAACAAGCAAGAGTTTGAGTGAAATCAGACCCCACTTTAATCTAGGGAGATTTGTAATAGAAAACAACAAAAACCTGGGGAGAGAGGAGGTGATGAATGCTATTTTCAAGGTTTAGAGAACGAGATAGTGAGGCTGGAAGTGTCTTTCCTTTCCAGAGGAGTTTGCTGTCAGCCTTCTGCTGATGAGCAGGACTTCTGAGATGGCTCAACACTCACAGGGAAATCTTCTAAGCCCCTTGATGGTGATTCCACCAGAAACCAAATGCTCTGGGCTGTAGCTTTCTGGCCCAAATTCCTCCTGGTGGCTTGATGGGCACATCCTGCAGCTGTATTTGAGTCTATGCCCATCATAGCCCTCCCTGTGCTTCACACACCCCTGCACTGTCTCATCTTGTAAGGGAAATTTAATGATTTTAAATATAAATGTAGGTCATTTAATAAAGACTGTGGAGGTCTGATCACTGAACAGCTCTTATAACAAGGTATGGCACTTTTCCCATGCACTTTTGTGCCCCAAACCAGAGAACAGGATGTCAGTTGCTTAATCACAGTCATGATTTTAAACCCTTTGCTCCTTGCAGAGAGATTTTTCAAGAGCTCTACAATCAGTATCTCAAAATCTTCTGAAGATACAGCTATTTATTGCAGGATTTGGCTGGGTAATGTTTCAGAGAAAAAAATGTCATCCTGTCTGGGTATTCCATGTTAGCAAGAGAGAAAATGCACTATTGGCAGATGAATAGACAAAAAAAGAGCCTGCAATTCTGGAGAAAACCCAGAGCTTTTCAATCACTTCTATTACCTGACAGCAAAGTTCACCTGCAAAGCAAGGGCATAGTCTAAACACCTACAGCATAATCTAAAAACACCAAAGGGAGCAGGGCTATGGGGTAAAAACATAAAGTGCTGATGAATTTAGTCCATTCCTTTAATAGATTGAGGATACAGATGGCACTAGCAGTCCCTTCCCAGGCTGGGCTGAAACCATGAGAGGAGCAATGGATCACAGCAGGGAAAGACTGAAATCCATGAAAGGTTCAGTGACAGCAATGGAGCAGAGCAAAAACTGCTTTGCCTTGCTTGTCTTTCTAAACAGGGATCATTCCTAAAGTGGAATCAGCTTTCTCAGTTTGGAGGATGGAAGGATGGATGGATGATGGATGGGTGGATGGATGGATGGATGGATGGATGGATGGATGGATGGATGGATGGATGGATGGATGGATGGATGGATGGATGATGGAT